>DWEE01002247.1:0-11820 GCA_018245755.1 Parelbella macleannani
TCAATGAATAATACCTACTCTCGTAGCCTACGACGATGTACATATGTACCTACATAGATACATCACTGGCCGTGCGCGCCAGAGATGTTCCATGTAGTGTGATCACAAATAAAACTTAATGTTGCCAAAAGTCATGTACTTAGATACTATCATTTTCTGCCAATACGTGCGGACAAAACGATTGCAAAAGCAAAATTTATGTAAAGCGAATGTCACTTCTATAACTCTCATCCGAGCATGTCCACGATATTGTTCTGAATGCAATATTACGTTATAAAAATGACATATAGACATGTAGGCATGTGGCATACATGATCGCATCGCTGTAACGCTGGCAGTAAAAAGTTGTAAGACACCTAGCGCCACAGCCATCGCCATCAGATAGTGCTCTCACGCACGGTTCCATTCATCTCGAGCATTTATCGGCGCGAAGCGGATGCTGTCTAGAGCTTTTAAATAAAAATCTCGATCCGTGGAAAACCGTCGTGCATCCGAGTTGTTAAAATTCTAGCGTTTTATTGCCGTTCGACTAATTATAATAGTGAAGCGATTGCGTAACGATTTTCATCCGTCGCTGCGGAACACGTGTTCTCGATTATTAAAACGCTCGGAAGATGTCTGATTATGCTTACAATCAGTCGTAATGGAGTACAAGTAAAGTTTTATAATAAATTAAACCGGAAGCTCTGATAGAAAGTTACAAAAGTTAGATTGTATTAGAAACTACAAATATCCAATGTAGGTCATTTTCATCGTGATTCGTGTTTAAATTCTGACTTATATAAGTAGAACCGACTGTAATTAAAATTGTAATGAAATGGAAAATGTTATTTCTATAACTACTAGATTATTTATAATAGATAGTTGTTCAATATTTTAGGCATTCAACTAAAGAAAATTATATAAACATTATATATATATTAGTATAGTTTGCTACATCATGTTAGCGAAATACGATAGACTTCATCTTACTTGCTGTACCGTAAATGAGGAGATCGAACCGGGCACAAGTATGAGATGATAACGGGTTACACCTAAAAAAATCCATTTATCCGAGAGGAAGACCACCTGTTGAATGATCTTGAAATTCGCCGACACCTTTTCACCCTATCTGGTTCTGTAAAAATATTTACTCACAAGATATGAGACTCGACTGAACAAAAAGCAGGTCCACCAATCAACCCCATCTTGTCTGGAGATAGGTTATCTATTTACAAGTTCCTCTGAGATAAAATTGAAAACGGAGATTATAAAATAATAATATGGCCATAAAATGCGTTTTATTATGCCATCAATCTTACAGATCAGGGTGGTAAATAAATTGACAATTAGGAGATAATGAAACGTATAAAAAACGTACAACGGTAATATAATACATTTAACGAGTATATTTGCTTCCTGTAATTTTTTACTACTAAAAACATATATCTACACAGTCAATACTAGATGCTTATTAAACATAAAAGTAATTTAACTTCTGCCGTTTTATTGACTCAGGGTCTACGTAGGTCCTAACGCTAGTGTCTTAAATACTAGTCTAGAATTTTATTACGGAAATGACATTACTTTCAGTTCTTTCGTTAGAAAATAACTGTTTGTTATATTGTTTCAAGGCGAAACGGCTGATCCAAGGACTTCTGTAATTCAATACAATTAATTTGCAGTCCTAACCAAGATCATTGACAATTGCTTTTTTTTAAATTACACTATTGAGATTGCAACGATAACTGTAAATGTAACATCTAGAACAACTGTTAAAATTACTACTCTAACAGCATCGCTTTTATGAAACAAGAACTTTCTAGTTACAGAAATATGTGCTTACGTATGATCATAGAAATAAGTGCGTTTAGTCGACCATTGAAGCTTGATTCGTTAGTCCCCATTTCCGTTGTATACGGTTCTCACGACCGAATCAGCTGGCTTGTGTTCAATAAATTGAATGACATATTAAATATTATGACATCATCCCCAGCCCGCGGCGGCGCCTATCCCCGCAGGATTCGTGTTTCGACGAGGTGGATCTCCTAATCTTATCTCTACGAGGCTCTATCTCGAGGTCGTCATGTTCTGATGACATTTTTTGGACCTTTTTTTTGTTAAATTAGTGAGATTATTACAACATCATCGAAATCGTAAAATAATTAATCATAAAACATAATGAATACGCAATAATATCTGACATTTATTTTGTTTTGCTTACCCTGCATTTACAAGTAAATAAAAATATTATGTAATATGTATAGTACATAAATATTAATAATATGCACGTGTAATTTTTCTAAATAAATATAGAAATAAACGTATAATATTTAAATGATAAAAATAAATGTATCATGATATCACTTTCAACGTGGCGATGTAAAAGCAAGTGAAATTGATTTGGAGATGAAAGTGACATGGCGAGCCGGCTACAATGTCAACACAATAATAACTACATATTTGTTTTCTTAGAAGGGGTAGCATACCATCACATGTAACGTTAAACTATTTTTCCGGGCGTCGCTGGTTGAAGGGTCGAAAGTCAGGTCTGTGTTGACATCCGTACAAACATAACTTATTTGGTTACTAACGTTTTTCCTTGCTACTGGAGATTCGAAGATCTACGTTACTAATTATCCAAAAACAAAAAATCGTTATGAATATTATGGTACCTACTTCAAGCATTTATACAATAATGGTCTTTCTCCGCTTTCAGCACTACCATATTTATTTATATATTTATTTATTTATATAATAATTAAAACGGTAGTTGCTTTAATTAATGAGATGACATCGAACTAAGTAGGAACTACTATATTGGTTTACGCTATTAGGTTTCCCATTTCCTTATCATATATTTCAATAAAGACCTTAAACATTTTGGTTAATTATTATTAATTAAACATTAACAACATGAAAGTTGTAATACTTTTTATTTAAGTTTTGTGGAACCTATTTTCAAAAGAAAGTGGCATATAAAAAGTGCCATTTTCGCAAAATTGCTCTCGATGACTGAATGAACGATTCAAGGCAATAAGTTTAATGAAAATTAATGCAGTTGGCCTTAGCTTGTTAATATGATTTGATCTAAGAATTACGTATCGGCTAAAATTTTGACCCTGTACCAGAGGTGACAATGTTATATTGGTATTATGAAGATTGATTTGCAGTGATGACGCGTTAGGCACGCTATCCCAAGGGTACAAAGTACTATTAAAATTAGCTTATTATCCAGTTGATTATAATCTCTCAATCCTTATAAGAAGTCCAATGAAACCCATTGAAATGATCATTCGTTGCATTTAACTCTATTACCCCCATATGTTTATATCGGTCTGTATCAAGAATATCTACATTTTTCCTTCAAGTGCGCATGTCATATACAAACACCAATTTATTACTTTCGAGAAACTCAGGCCTTTGTCGTAAATAGCGAACAAAGATTCCTTTTAAAGTACTGAGAATTTACGGTGTTTGTTTGTTTATTTGCCCAGTGATGTGCAATTGACGTTCATAGAGTTCCTGCGTGAATACAATTAAGTCTATATAAGTAAATTTAAAATAACCAGCCAAACGCAGCACTATCGGTATCGCATCTATCAATTGGAGGTTCGTGTACGTATTTGCTCGACCGTTGAAAAATGCTAAAAAGACCACTAGGTTATATTTTTATTCCTTACATGGGGCTATTTGCGTAATTTAAACAATCACACTACCTTCCACATTCAATGGCGGCGAGGAGACGTCACATTCCTCCGCCGTCGCCACGCGACTAAGAACCTTCTACAAAAACTCAAATGTCATTGCGCAAGCTTATAATAAGGCCCATTCACACTCACCCCAGTCCATATTTTTTCAATGTCAAGGCGGGACAGGCATGCAATTTTGTACAAAAAACGGCAAAATCAATAATAGCTTCGTGCACGTGTTGCCGTTGGATTATAGATTATGTGCTCGAAGATTTTCTCAGCGCTGGAGCCGAGGTCGGGGCAGGTACGGAGGCTAGAACAGACTTGCTTAGAATAGCCACGTATTTAATCACTCCACGAGAATACGGTTGTTTAATATTCAACGGTTATTGGATCAATTAAATGATACGACTTTCGATTTGAAATCCTATCAATTTTAATGATGGGTAAATAATCTATGTCGAACATTTTAGCACTGCGAAATGTTTTATGTTTCTCTTCGCTCTGTCCTTCATCATGCAAAGTTTGAAATATCGGTGACCATTCTAGTTCCATTTAAATTCATTTCGTTTTAACCGGAGTATTACATAGAACATTTAGGATTTATTATTTAAATAAAAAAAAAATTATATGAAACATTAAGAGTTGCCGTCAAAGAAATGTTTTACTGAATAAACTCCACACATTCCTTGTTCCATTCTTTATTTCGTGAGCTCCACAAAGCAATTCTATACAATTATAACGGTCGAAATTGTAACTGTCTCTTAACAAAACTCCCATGTTGTATCAGGAAAGAAAACTACAATAGCAGGTAATTTTTTAGAACACTCAATGTTTTTTAAGGCGGAGAAAAACCTATATTCACAGTTATCGCGTCCAGATATAGAGTGAAGATAAATGTGTTTTTTAATAAATTGGCCGGGGCAATCAACAAAATTTCATATAATTAGGATTTCGGCGAAAAGTTTTGGGATAATTTATTGTTTTACAAACAGCATACATTATTATTATGAAGTGTGACTCGCAATATCGTGGCCGGTAGAATTGTAACTAAAGCTATCAATCAAAATAAAATGACGAGACATTTCTTTCCTTCGAGTGCGATACGACCAAGTCTTTACTGCGATAGCCTTGATTATAGAGTTACAATTGAATTTTAGAAAAATAATGCCTTTAAACTTTTTGTTAAAACAAAGTATGATTTTCATATTTTTTCGTTTCCCACAGCGCGATCTTATTTTTAGTGCCAAAGAGAACTTTTAAGCGGAAACTGGGATTGTATTAACATCGTACATCTTTCCGAATACAAATCTAAATGCTAGATTGGCAATATTTTATACGGTTTTGAAATCCCTAGTCTCGGAATCTCGGTATTTGAATTTGTGTCCGGTGTATGGCAAATAGTATAGGTTTAGCGGTGTATAGGCTCAGCACCCATCCAATGATAGCACGTACAACGTAACTGGTGAACTCTGGGAGTGTAATAGGTACACTCTTCTGTGGTGTGAATTATCTTTTTCTTTTTGTTATGTTTTGGTCTGTTCTTCAAAGTTGTTTGCCTTCCCTTTCTTTCCACAGCCTTAATCTGACCACAAAATACATTTGAAACTAAAATTGCATTTCACCAGCATCATATTTGCATAAGGTAATCTATAATTAAATATTCTATGTTTTTGAAAATAGCCGTTTCGCCATATAAAAGATAGGTATTTTATATAATACTATAGAAAGATACCTCCAGCTCGCTCGCTCTGTGCAAATGATATTTAATACGAATGTCAATAACGTTTTTGTACAAAAACTAAAATGTCAGCAGTGCACGAATTTACTTAAAGAGTGCCGGTGGTTGGGCAGACGAGGAACAATTAACGATAGTGGAGACAATTAACAGGGTTCGTTTACTGTTACGGTAATTACGGGAAATATCATAAACATCTCGGCTCAAGGATACAGTTTTAAAATCCAAGGGGTATTCGCGATGCCTCCGTTGAACGACGCCTTCCTGTCACAGTTTTTTTTTCAATTCACCTACTCACTCATAGTTAATACCTGTAGATATGTATGCTAAAAAAAAGTTGGATATGAATAAATCGTAAATTATAGATACTAAACATCAAATACATCTAAAAGCAACAGATAGCGCTTATTAGTGACAAACGTAAAGCGTTGATAAAATTATTAATTGAATCCTAGACAAAAGATTTCGTACCGGAAGTCATTGACAAGCTTAATATAATTCATGAAGATAAATCTAAAATATTTCCATCATAACTGGACTGATTGTTGCCGCATGAACTGTTCAGAATAATTTGACAGAGATGAGACAAATAAAAAGAATGGGCCGGTCGCGTGTGTGTCAGCAATGTCGGAGATGCAGCGCGAGTACATCACTGAATAACAATAATCGTGAATGAATTGTAATGGCGGCTGCTTTAATTGATTCGGCGACCCGCCGGACCTGTCCTCATTATAGTGCCGGCAAATACATTAAGATATCGATATCGATAATTTTTGTACACATTGACCATAATCAAAAGTTATACTTTTTCAAGTTGCCGATTTATAAGACATTTAGCGCTTTAAATGTAATTATAATGTATGATAATTATTGTTTGTAAATGGGTTAAAAACGGAATAGTGCTAGACAGATGTTAAATTTCAAAATAATTGAGAGCACTTTGTACATAATAACTTCTGTCTAGATTATGCTATAACCATTCTGACAGCAAGTGGGAAACCAATCTTCAGCTGCTTACCATACTACTCGTAATGCGATAATATTAAATTGATGGCACCAAAGTATAGTATTCCAGCACTAGTCTCTTGATTGCATGCTTCATTCAGGCACTGCTCAATCTAACTCATTTCAGTATACACTGAATATGTACGCTTATAAGAAGTCGCAGGCAATTTCGTTGGCAGACTTAGTCACTCCATTGGAAACAGGAGCGTAATAAATTGCAAGTTCGTTACAAAGTTCAAGCGGGATCAACTCTATTGACGTTGGAACTGCATCCTTGACACCCAATCGGAAGTGGTATCAATTGGAGACGCAATTCTCTGCATAATAGTTTAACTTGCTTTATCCGAGACAATTGCATCATCAAATGATGCGTCGAGTCATCGGCCGGCCACTTACCGAGCGGATGTTGTTAACCGTGCCTTGATTAGCCGAGACGATGTTAAACGGCAGCCCGGGCAAGTTCAAACAATTAACTGTATAGAAGTGTCCGACTCTAATGAATGATACAGACTTGCTCCATTTCATTATACAAACACCGTGACAAGACGCGGCTTACAAATTGAGATTAATTCCAGACGCTAGGTACTATATTGTCTCCTTTTAACATAGAAACGCTATAAAAGTCTCCGTCTTTAGCTATCAAATTTGATTCTTGTGGAATGCCGTCTAAGTTCACTTCGCTTTGTATAATAAAGTGAGCGTAAAGTAATAATTTAGAGACGCTAGTCAAAGAGGTCTATAATAGCATGTATTTCGAAACGAAACGTTTTATCTCCAGCTCTTCAATGTCCTGCAGCTATTTATATCACTAGTGTCTCAAGGGCTCTTATTTTAGCGACTCTTTGTCAACGTTTCAGGAAAGTATCCTCTTTGTGACGGTCACGTATTGTGAGCACAAGAGTATAAAACATCTTTTTGTGCAATGCGGCGCAGGGACACGTAATTGGTTCGTTGATTTAAGAAGTGCATAAACATTGCGTAAGATATTATCACATTGTTATTATTCGCCCGCGGTGAGGTTCGTTCTTTTGACTTACTTGCTTGAATATATCCTATAAGGCTTGGATAATGTTTGCTCTTTATATTACGAGGAGTTCTTATGCTAGCGACAGAAATCGAATTTATTGTTACACAGCTTGTCTAGGATGGTTATTTCTTACGAAGGTAGTTGAATGCAAAAGGAATAAAGGTAAAGAAGGATAGGAAGTAAAACGAGAACTCTGTAAATAGGAACCCTGTACTGACTGACGCTTAGTCGTTACTGTTAACTTTATCATAAATTATGGAGTATTGGATAAAAGTAGCTAAGGGAAGTTTTTTCGCTTACTGCTAAAATAGTTTGCCGTATCGAGGTCAATACTTACTATGACTTGGTAAGCAGATCTAACGAGTCGCTTCTACGTAACGTTCTGTTAATAGTACCTCAAACCCATTAGAATTGCGAAATACTATGTAAGCGTAGCAGTTGATGATTAAAATAACTTGTGAGGAAAACAAAGGAGTCTTATCGGGGGAAATGTTTCCTGTCCCTTGTAAGTTGAAAAAAATTTGTTTTGAAATTTAACTTCATTGAGCTTATAGTAAAATCCTTGTAGCAAGTACTTTAATAATGTATAACTTAATAGAAATTTAATATATAACTTCACAAAAATCGTATACATCATAGTTATTTTATTATGTGCAAAGTCCTAAAGATTTATTTATGTTTCCACATAAATAACTCCGTGAATTAATATTCTTATTGTGCAATAATGTCAGTCATTTGTAGTTATTAAATAAAGTATTATGTTGTAATATTCTTGCCGTATAATTTCTCTTTACGGATATATTTCTTTCAATGGGGATACAGGCGGAAGCGTCTCCACGTCTATTCAATTTATAACATTACTCGAGTATAATTGTACAATTTGTCGTTGGATCGCACGCGTAGAATAAGCACTTCACTGTCATCGACGCCGTGCTTATTTGATATTATTGGATATTGATTGCGTCCAGATCGATATTACGCCCACGTACCGTCAATATTTATTTAAGATAGCGACACACGAGCGATGCCGAGGAAGTGTTACTTAGAAATAAATTTGTATTGATAATACGTCTTTACATTTGATTACTCGTTACGTAAATATGTGAGGCATTCATACATTCAACGAAATATGTAGTACGTGTAATTCCATTTCTCACGTGTGATGTAAATTCTAAGAGGATAATAGGTATGAGGAAACACTGCTGTTGTCTCAATTTTCTCGCTTACCAGCAACCCCTGTAATATTATATCATGTTATTCAGGCACCACGGAGAAGCCTACTTCTCAAGGAAACATATTTTTAATTGATTACTTTAATTATCCATCCTATTTTAGGTAGCTTGCAGATAGGCATTTGTTTCAATCTTAGAGTTGGGTGATGCGCACCCGTTTTTTATTCTTTCCCCTCTTTACATAAGAAACAACGAGAGTTGAACCTAACCGTGGTTTAGTTCGTATAAATCTATTTTAAATTATTTAGAAGCCTCTACGATCAAGACCGTATAACCCTTATCGATAAACGTATAATCATTTATACGCCAGAATTCATTGTTGTTTACAATGATCGGTGCAATTGGAAAAGTATCGGAGCTTCACTAAAATAAATTCCACGACTGCTCGTGTGCTTCGAAGATTTGTAATTTAAACCCTCAATTGCGGTTCTCATTTGAAATTGTAAAATTCTAGAACGTCCATTCATCACACGTCGGGCCTAGCGTTTTCATTTCGACGGGAGAAGGTGACGGCCTTGTAAAATGAAGTAGTGGTCAGAGTTTCTCTTTTTAGCGGAATATAAAATTGGCAATTGTTCCCCGTACAGACCGCGAATAGCGCCAGCGTCACCGTCAACAGGAGCTATCGCTCGTGTCTATCGCAGCCATTTACCGAAGCTTATGAAACGAGTGATTTTAAATTGAAATTATTGTGGACCGACGATACTCTAATAGTGTAATTCGATGGCAAATAACATTTTACACTGTACCGTTAGTCGCGTTTCTGACTTAAAGTCCGTAAAATTGCAAAATAATTAAACTGAGTACATAACGATCCTAATTTGTTAAGTCTGCTAAAATTATCACCCCGATCAAGTTTAGTAATTGGTTTGCGCGAAGTTGCCGTTCACGTTGCAAGCGATAATTATGGCTCGTTAATTGTTTTAGTACATCACATTTGTCACTGAGTTTTGTACAGGCCGTGTTCTGGAGAAACTGTGCAGATTTGTGCGCACCGATCTCAACATGTTACATTTTAAAACAATTAATTGTCAATATTTAGAATCGTAACGATCTTTTCAAGGGCCTCTGGTGAAACATAACGAACCGTATTCATTCATTCAGAATTAAAATTGAATACGTCACTTAATCATATAATTTATCATTTGGGGACGAATGCAAATTTGGACACTTTGGTTAAATTTCCAAAATTCAAAACGGCGTCTTCCCGCATAACGATTACGATTTTTTTGTTGCTGTAGTAGGCCAAAATCGTAATGGACAATAAATGGCTAGCGGGCGCCACAATGGTGAGAAAGATAAAAGAAAATTTACTCAGAAATTTCTGGGCGTGATGTATTGTCACGGCTCTTCACTGGATAACAATTTGCACTTCGAGTGCGCCGCCTATTGTATTTGAACATTATAAATAAACATTACAATGGCGCTACCAGATGTGTGAAGCAGTGGACACGCGCTCGCCCATTGAGAATCAAAGAACGCTGAATGTTTCGAACAGCCGACTTTTACGGCGGGTATTTTTAAGAATTCAATATTGTACCTGTCATTATAACTCCTATATTTACTTTACATATGAATTTGTTAATTTTATAAAAATAAATTTAAATCACCTGTAGTTGTCATGCAGATATTAGATAATTATTGACTCGAGTTTAGAATAGTTTGTAAAATATTCTGATATTTTTATTTTACTTATTGGTATATCAACTTCACTTTATAACTTGCTTTTCTATTTTTATAAATGCTAATAATGCTATCTAATCTTAAAGTAGCGCTCTATGGAAATGATAACTTTATCCAAGGAGCATGTTAATAAAAAACAATAGAAAGCCCGAACTCAATAACAACGCGTATGAGTGCTGACTACAAAAATAAAGTTGCTTCTTCATTAAGCTCGACCAATCATCGCAGAGTTCCCCTGCTTGATGTTATTAATTTATAGAAAGTCATCGCGGCTCCATTAGGCGAGATAACCATATTGATCTCCGAAGCGATATTTAGAATTGGAGACGACTGCTCGCTTTGTGTGTGATTGCCTAATGATCACGTGCTCCTTGTTAGCGGTCATCAGACGCCATTATAACGATTGATTTTCTGTAACGGCCGCCGTCCCTTGTTAGATTTATAGCTTTCACAGCTTCTTATAGTGCAATTATGACCACAATTGACTGTACCCGCTGCCTTAGGCTTATATACATATATAGTTAATAGCGTGTAAAAAAACGGTGGCGGCGTTTCGTAAAGACTCATCGCGCATCTATATAAATTTATATCACGTGGATGATATATGCAAGCTATAAACACGGAGGCAATAGAAGAGCCTACAAAATCGGAAGTCACTCATTAATGTCACTCGGCGTCCTTACTCGGATTTTGTTTAATTTTATCTCCCGAATCTTCATTATCAGAATGAAGATCTCACGGATTGATTCTTTTACACCTCATTAATGTCGTAAAAGATATGTACATTTACAATAGAAATGCAAATTTCTTCGATCTCTGAACGAGCATTCAGATTCTAGGCGTTTCACCTTATCCAATTAACATCGAGTTTAAAGTGATATTTTATCGGGATTTCGGTGTGTTTCTTCTGAATAAATTGTGAGCATGTTAAAGATCGCCCGTTTTGTGTTGGTCGTAGACGTGTCGTATATTTGGACGTACATAATTTCAACAGGGTCACTTTTCATTCATCAACGGAAACGTTTTAATTAAGCTTTAACAGTTCGAATTAAGCGTTGCATCGTTGCCTTCAGCTTCGTAGTCTAATAGAGATTATAAAAAAAATACTAGATACCGTTTGAAAACGCGCCACGTAGGTGGATTCCAGCGAGCGCGAGATGCGTAACTGGTAAGAGGAGTGCATAGCTTATCGTAAAATTAAAATCGATATTCAAACGTGTTACATAGCTTTGGTAATGAATTCGAAGTACATTTATTATATGAGATTTCATTTTGCATGTCGATAAGTGATTGCTTATAAGTTCGAATAAAACTTAACGAGACTATTAACAAATCAATGACGTGGTTCCAATTAAGTAGCTGCTGGTTATTATGGTGGGCAGTTTGCAGTTCTCGCTCCCGAGATGATTATCACAAAATGAAATCTTGAACATGGCAAACCTCCGTTACACGTAGGTACTTATA
>DWEE01002248.1:0-11818 GCA_018245755.1 Parelbella macleannani
TTACGCCTCTGTCGAATAGTAAGCCACTTGAGCTGGCTTCGGAAACTGGAGACGTGATCGTATTTACGAAGATTGAAGATAAACCTGATACAATTGTTACTTTACATAAATATTGTTATTTTTAGTTTTAAGTTATAGGACTATAGTTTATTTGCACAATGCACCCGAAATTTATATAACTCATATATTGTTAATAATTATATTCCATTGAAATACTTTTACTACAAATTTTAAATTATTGCATTCAGTAATTTGTCGTTATGAGAGGTACATATGCAAATTTTTCGCGATAATCGTTGAATAATTCATTGTTATCGTAGTAATGTAACTTGTGTTAGTATATTAAATTAACAATTTATACTTTCTTGTGTTTCTCCTCCGAATAAATACAGACTGCAAAAAAGTTTAAAATTAAGAGATTAATAGCCTTCGTTCATGTCCACCACTGGCATCATAAAATGTTCAGTACCACTGGGAATCCAAAATCGAATATCGTTTCAAATTCAACCCTATTATTCTTATCCTTATAATTCAATTTCCTTTGACGTTGGAACACCTTAAACAAATTAACCACCATTCCAAAATGAATTTTAAACTGTTACCAATGAGGTATATTTTAGCTTGAGCGATCTATGGATTCGTAAATACATCTCCAGAGGCCCATAACTCTCGGTCGCGTGTTGCAAGGTATTATTTTTAAATTATTAACACTGTAATGGAATAATTCTCGTATGCTAATGCCGAGACGAATGGGGGGTTATCACGGAACCGTTGATAATGTGTGCTTAATTGCTGACCATACCCAATTTGTATGTAAGAATGGCAGGAAATTTACGAGGTAAATATGTTAAGTTGTTCGCAGTTGCTGTTTAACTGTTAGATTTTTAAACTAGGTCAAATTATATTTTTTTGCAGCGTGGTACGATGCATGTTAGGTAAGGTACGGTGGATATCTGTACGGATAACGGTTGATGATTAATTATAATTAAAGATTCTCTACTTAAGAGGACGTTTATAGCAAGTTGAAAGCATCCAGGACTGACATCAGAGTGTGGATTTTTTGGTATTACTAGATATCCATACTAGATGTATCAGTAAAGTTTTCCTATTTAATTAATCCCTTGGTTTCCCTACTCGATTTATAAAAAATCTCCTATATACAAGCGAGTGCTTTAATTACATAATACCGTATATTACCTCGAAATGATTAACAACTATAAGACCAAGATAGTAAGTATGCATTGTGCAGTATCATAAATTCAAAATTTGCATTTATATGTGCCTTGTTATGTTTCTATTGCACTGTTTATGTAAGTAATTACCGCTATTGCATGCATCTCATGCATGATAACAGTAGCATGAGGTGGCGTTCCACCTGATGCTGTGTTACGTAACATGCCAGGATATATCCGTCCATACTGACACAAGGCCTGCCTGTCCGAAGTGAGCCAGTGACGCGTTGAGATCCCAGAGGGGTCCGTTGAATAGCTCCCTGTCATGTCGTGTGTAGTGTCTGCGACACGTCATTCAGACTTCACAACAGTATTACCCTGTCGCTCTGCAAGAGGAAGAGTGGCAGTGACTATGCAACGCAATTTGGCAAACCCTACCAATGGTTTTATGAATGTCGTAACCACATTTCGTATTAATGTAAGCGGTCATGGTACAATGGTGTAGATATTAAACTGTCAAAGTACCTATCATGACAACGTATTCAGTATTCTGACTCACATACGTAGTTTCAAGGATAAATATACGCTTTATTTACTTTATATTACTTTTCAGAGAAGTATTTGTGATGGAAAACGTCGTGAGGAAACCTGTGGAGCCTTAGTTTACATTATAGAATGAAGTTTGGTGACCCGCACTTGATCAGCTCAGTATGTTACATCATTAACTTATCGCAATCTAATAGGATTCTCTTGCCCAAGCGATTGGACACAATCGTTCAAGCACATTAAAAATATTTTATTGTCACTTCTAACTTTAGTACATCTATGGCAACTTACGGCTCGAGTTCTGTTGGTCAGAATACTTCCATTAAAATGCAACCGGCGGATATTTAATAAAGTACAATTATGAATCGTAAATGCGTTCTCGTTGTTGCCTTTATGAGCGGCACTGTTATCGGCGCCATCTTGATTTATGTGACGTCCGCTGGAGCATCGAAATAATGGATAGGGCATTATTCTAATATATGCGATCAAGTTACTGTTTCCGCGGTATAATTTTTGATCTCTGCTATTTAAATGTCCTGGACTCTATGTATGTTAAACTGTTTTCTATAATATATTTCTACATTTAGCTTATCGTTCGCATTATATGATGAAAAGTTTACATCCAGCAAAAGGGCGGAAAAGCCCTCGATGAAATTGATCGATTATAACACAAATGTAATATTGATGATTGTTATTGTATACGATTATATGTATATTAAGCAAAATAATTAATTTCTAACTGCATCTACCGCAAACAACGTTGCTTAACTTAACAGATCATTTGCGATACGCCGGTGCTTCATGGCCAGAAGCGCTTCTAATGTACAATTATGAATCGTAAATTCGTTCTCATTGTTGCCTTTATGAGCGGTGGCCTGTTATCGGCGCCATCTTGATTTATGTGACATGCGCCGGAGTTATAAAGTGATGGGTCCGGATGTGGCATAATGTTCTTGTGTCGCAATAAATTCTATCTTCAGATAATGTAACGAGTTGCGAAGGTGCTTTAATGGGGGAATATAAAAATGAATAGTATAAAGTAATTAACTTTATCGTTCTCAGGGTACGATGCCGCTCACTGAGATAGGGCTATATCTAGTAGATAGGCCTATATCTAGTGGTGATATGATACGGGCTAATGACGATGATGGCTTAGATGATAATGATAAACAGAGATAATAATTAAGCAATTTTGGTACGTGAAAACGGATGAGATATTCAGCTTTAGTCAGGCAGGTACTTGATACACAAAGCTCGGATTCTGCTACAACTCAGTGGACTTTAGCCACGATTGTGATTTTATGTAGTTTTGTGTTTTCATCGCACAGTTATATGAAGACTTGAAGTTTATAAAAACTATAGTCAACAAAGAGATCGGCAGATCAGTTTTGTATTAATCCTTATGAATTAGGAAAGCAGCTATGCAAATTATCGTACAAAAACAATTGGTGCATCTTGTCAATACCTGTGCCCAATAATAAATATCTCCTAAATTCTGTGACAAGGTTGTAATTTTGATTCCAACTACAAGTATGTTTTTGTAGTAACCATGATTAGAACATTTTTGGTGTTTGGATGTAAATTATTTGACCATGTATTTAGAAATATATAATTTAGTTTATCAGCTGTCTGGTTACCGTTGCACAGGCCTTGGCTAGTTGGAGAGCAGCGAAACGTGTGTGAACGGTCCAATGATATAAAATATTATACTACTACTATTTATTTATGTCTTTCACTTCTGCATATATTCTTCTTCTACAAGATGACACTGGAGCTTACCAATAATTCACCACGATGTTCCATTGAACGGAAATATTTTTACCGCATCCAAACGCCCCGGAACAACGCAGCGCCGACGTCATCGCGTCGCGATCAACGCGATAAACGGCTACCGTCTGGTTTTTGCAACTCTGACGACTTAACACATAATACCATCCTTCTGTTTACTAAACACACGTTTACCACTCTTATTCATATACCAATAGAGATGAAACCAGCGTGCAATATTTCAATTTGTTGATGATTCATATAATTGTATTGGATTAGCGGGTATGGTACGGTACATACTTAGGGAACTAGCTTTTTGTAAAGTAATAAAGACTCTAACAAGCTTGTTCTATGCTCGGTGTTAAGTAGCCGCTGGAGGCCATAAATATCTGTACGTGTTAATTTATTTCACATAGCAGGTCGTGACGAATCGCTAAACAGCCGAAAAAACACACATACATACATTTGAATTAAATCGGTCAAAATCTTACATAGACGTTTGCTTTGAATAAATGGAAATGAATGAGTTCATGTAAGAATGAACGAACAGGTGAACGAATTAAAAAAATAAAATTTGTAGGTTCTTGTAACAATATAAATTCCCCAAATACATCTAGTCTACTAATTCAAGAATAAAGCATAAAGACAAAAACAAATATTTGTTGCGGATTACACTCCTCTGCCTACCTGTTCAGAATTACAGGCGTGATGTTGCGTTTCTTATTATAATATGCTAGGTGAGGTCTATTGTTGAATAAATTTTTAGCTAAACCTACTTCTATATATTTGAAGAACACTGCGAACTAATAAAACGAAATACCTAGTGCTATTTTAATAATTATTATTTTAATATTAATTTAAGACTATGTGTAGATATATACATAATGTAATTCATAAGATTTCGAATAGAATTCGAATACTAATCGTTAAAAATCAACTTATTTTACCATTGAAAGCGTGGAACTGTTAGGCAAGGTAAAACCACCAGCTAAACGCTCACTGCCAGCCACCTCGGCTATTCATAACCAGTCGAAGCGTAAACCTTAATTCCCCTTCAAAATAATGACCATGAATTATACAAGGTAACCGTTGCTTATCGTCAGTCAAAATAGCTCAACATAATTGTGGATATAAAACAATTTACTGCTTAATTATCAACTCCATGGTTTAATACTTTTATTGTGATTAATTACGAGTTATTATGCATATACTTATTTCTGCACGCTGCTATTTTTGTTACACTATTGAAATTTGAATAGGTATTTGAATTTATTCGAACAGTATTTACCTACTTACCTATGTTATAATAACATATAAATGTTTAATAATTTTTCCCGCGTATTTTTGCGCATCTTTATCATTCGATCATTCGTCGGTCGTTCGTTCAGTCATTATTGGTTTTTGTTTAGAGGTTACTGATATAGTACTGTCAACATATTTTATGCGACCAAAGTACAGTATGTGGCGTGCCAGTCACATTTAAAACAATGGCCAGTACTTTTTGATAGTTTCTAGTCTCAGTGCAGTAATTTTCTTATTATTATTATTAACAGTGATATAGTAAAATAAACGAAATTAGCATTGTAACTTTTTTATTCCTAATTGCATTTGTATGTTAATGTATCTACCATTAAATTGTTTCAAATTCCAACAATTAAAAATATGTTTACGACCAATCATTAAAATACAAGTTACCTAATAATTGTCAAAATCAATGAAAGTTATGAGTTTTTTACCCATATCTGTCCATGTGTTTTATCCTTTTACAGCTTCTTGAAACACGACTAAAAATTAAAATAGTGACAAATTTATAACATGACCTTCATTAACTCACGTCTTTCATTGTAATATTTAAATTTCACATCAGAACCAAACTACACCATAAATAAGAATCGGCGAATGCCGCGACACAAACAACACCGTTAATAATATTTAAATTAAGTATACATCTCGCCACATTGTAATTAATTATAAGCAAACGCATAATTTATACACAACGCAATAAAAACATCACCCTAAATATAATTAATCAAAACGTTTATGTTAAATAGGACACACTGTATCATAGCTTACGACCACAATTGTATCTGCACTTGATACAGAGCAATTTCAACCTTATTATTAACTAATAAAGGTATTATAGTGACTAGTTTTTGTTGTTCCTTAAAGTTCTGAGTACGTTAATTTATACAGTGACGGCGTTGTATAATTTCTAGTAGCTACTAAATTTGTATAATTAGATGGATAATTATAATTAGTCGAAAATGTATATTGTTATAATCACATTTGAAGTGATGATATTAAAAGGGACATGTGCAGTGATATTAGTGAAGAAAGTGTTATAATTGTTTAAATAAAGGAAGTAGGAAGGAACGGTTCTCATGATGTAAATTGTTTTGTAATTAGTTAAGAAAAAATTGTATTTGAATAATATTGACTGCCTCGTTGGTCTAACGGTTGCAACCGCGACTGCTGAGCTAGAGAGCCTGAATTCTATCCTGAGGTCGGCCAAAGTATTCTTGTGTTTTACGTCTAATTGGGAAATGTGTAGAGCATATTTTACAATGCTTCTCCAATTCGGATTGCCGGAGATACGGGTAAGTGACAAACCCGTTGATCAGATATTTTCAAACCAAGTGTATTACGTCCTACGTGGTCCAACTATTGTTACCCAACGATCAAAAACGGAACCGAAAGCTTAACATGCTTTCCATACGACTTCTCACGGAACTGCATATGATAATTTTCGGCTAACCATCCAAGAACCGACTGCACCAACAATGGTTAACTTTACACAGCGCTTGCGATCTGCAACCGCATTAGTCCTACCAGTACTTTCTACCTACCATATAAGCATCACGTCCGTCGGCTTGCATCACCACGCCCATATTTAGATGCGGTACAGTTTTTCTATTGCATTCCAATTTTGAAAGAATGGATGATTAAAAATCAAAATCAGCGCCGTCCGGCTCGCGGCGATTCCGCCACTCCTTTGAGCCGCGGTACTGCATGCGCGTGCGCGGAATCGCTTCGCCCATATGCAGTAAAACGATGCAATGGACCGCTCAATTCATTATTGTGCCGTTTTTATTTCACTATTGTGATGTGATTTATGCGTGCTCACGTGTTACTAACAAAGCCCGACTCGGTACCAATATTAAGGTGTCGCAATGATGTATGAATATTTTTAGAGGTACCCACTGTGAATATTTATATTTGTTACCTGCGCTGATTTTATAGCAATAAATATCGTTTAATTTTATGCTTTAGGGAATGATACAGAAAGGAGGAAACAACGTGGAGGAGCCACTAAGTCCTGCTCCTGTGCGGTCGTTATATCGTTTCGTTTTTGTTGAAGAATCAATGAATAAATTTGTGTGTTACATAATATAAAGGGTAAACGGTACGAGGAGGTAGGGTGGCGAGAAAAGGAATTCCGTGTAGTACGCACGACTCAATCTATGATCGAAGGTGGTGAAAAAACTTGTAAGGTTACTCCGAAATATATATAAGTATTTATCAAAAATATCAAATAAACTGCAATACTAGAATATGTAAAGTCCAAGCGTAAGCAGTCTACTTACCAAAGAGAACACGCGGAAACCTATATCATGTTCCAGCAACAACATACACATATTCAAAGGAGAATTCTTTATGTCGTAATACGTTTAACAGTTGCTGACGAGGCGCCCTTTGACGCGCACCGCTAATGTGTGACAAGGGTTGAGGGCGGCTGGGGGCTATTGGCGTTGTCAGGTAAGGCCAAGCTAATAGGTACGTATTTGATATTACAAGTGTAATATCAACATGTTATGGAATTGGGTGTACTTGCTAAGTCCTACACTATTTTGTATTGAGCTGTGCTCGTATTTGTGTTTGACCTGTCTTGTCCAAATAGATCAAACACTGTTTAATGGAGAAGTCGCGCGCGTGTACGAATACAATTACTGAATGTGGAATAAGCACATCAGGTCAAGTTTTATAATGTTAAAGTACGTATTTGTGGAATGACTGGCGCAAGGATAATTATATGTAAGGAAATATTTCAAAAAAGATATGACGTTGGTCGTTTTCTTATACAGATTGGTATGAATGGCTCATAATTTTCCATCTACCCTCGTATCTAGCTGACCAATTCTATGTGACAGTGACGTTTCGCACGAACCTAGCTTAACTTAACCAATGTCCAGGTAAAGTGTATTCAAAAATAATTGCATTATGGTGTAACTCGCTATGATAATAAGATAACTTAATAAATCTCACACCTAGCCATCTGACATTAGAGACAAGAGTCCTTGTTGTCTAGTATCAGGCAACTGATTATCAATAATACAGAAATACTGGAGTTTATCACATAAGTATGTGTCATAAGTAGGAAGCGAGTCTGCAACATTCGGCGGCTTAAAAGTCAGGGACGCTAACCACAAAACTAACACTTTGCTCAAATCAAAGAAAATTATTTACTTTTAATATTTAGTACTGATAATTAATACAACATTGGGTAACGCCCATGCAACACCAGGAATACACGCTTTCCACTTTTAAATAGAAAATTTTTAAATAGTTTGCACCACACGATGCGTTTCGTAGGCGACCACCCCTTTCAGCTCGCTGCAGTGATGATTGACAGCTCTAAATGATGGCGCTACGGACTGACAGGCGCTCAAACACTCTTTGATGCTAATCGCTTTGTTTTTGTGCCGTTTACACCACCGCTGTGAAAACATTAGACTGAAAATAAATCAACGCCTTGCCTTTAAATAGACGCTCTTTGATGTTCCATTATTTTAAATAGTAGGTACTTAAAACAAGGTCAGTTACGTATTTTCATTGTTGTCGTACGACTGGGGGGCTGTGTTGTTCAAAAATTGACAATTTTAAATTAAAATTTAATTACCGTTAAGTTTTCTAGTGCCGGCCTTTATTTGCGTCATACTATTCTACTTCTTGTTTCGCTTCTCTCCGTACATTTCTATTACTTATCGTACCAATATTATAAATAAATATTTCGCAATGAATGCACTACATTATTCATCATGGTCATCGTCATGGTCATCGTCATGAGCTAGTTTTTGTCCACTGCTTAGCATAGGCCTTCTTTAATTAGCGCTACACACGTCGTCTTAGATTACCATTCCAGAATCTGTCTGTATCCTGTCGCAGGTCTCGGAGGGGAGCACTCTACCACATTTGTCTCTAGAACTCATTTATCCTAGCGCTTGTTTGTTCTTCGACAGATATGATTCTATAACGATCTATAACTGTCTTAATATCAAACGATATAATTGCCATATTAAATAAGACACTGCTTATTTCAAACAAGAGTATTCTAGAAATGTGTCATGTTATACAAGAAACAAGTTAACTCAAATTCTCCCTTTTAACAACGGAACGAAACGCACTGAGATTGACAGAAGAAAAAAATTCTGAAAGAAAAACCTCTTGCAATTTTTTCACGCTAAACGTATAATATTGAAGAAAAAAATCGACATGGACACATTAATTAATCCGTTATGAAAACCAAAAGAAATGTGAAAACTAACAGTCACTTCGTTTCGCATAAAATAAATCATAAATTTCAACGTGTTTCGATCATAACATGTAGTTTTAAAACAACTACATCGCCAGTTGTAACTACTATAAATTACATGTTGCGGACATAAGTGTCAGACGGCCAGCGCATTGAAAGCTAAACGTGGGAGTAGAAAGAGCGCCGTTATAATTTTATGTGTTTTAATTTAATGGACACGACAAAAAAGGTTTTTAACGACAACACCGTTTAAATGGTCTCAATATTGTCAACAATTTATGTTCCCCGAGAAAAATGTACTGTGAATATTGTTAAACATGTAGATATACGGTATCGTAAAAAAAAATATTGCCAAGTAAAATATTAGAATATTCAAATGTAATATCGAGAAATAGGAATAATAACTTCTTAGTCACGAGTGGTATTTATACGAATATATTCAGCGAAATGTCAAAACATAATCATTTCGGTTTTATTCACACACTGGACACGTTAAGGCTACTTTACACTTATTCAAATGTCTTGTAAGTAACAAGATTTCATGTAAATAATGGAATGAAAAACACGTTTTCTCATATATAGGTATATGAATAAGATATATTAAATAATCGTTAAATTGTACTCATAAACTGATAATAACAATTTAGAATTATAATATTATACAAATGTCGCCCCATGTCGGGACGATGGAAGAATATTACCCGGGCTACATGCTGGGATATCGGGGTATCGTAAGAGGCGAGTATCCCCGTGCTTGCAGATCGCGGTATAGCGCAGTCTGCCAAGCACGATTACCTATTCTGACTGACCACGGGTGGCAGCGTAAGCAGTGTGAGATACAATGCTCTGCGATCCCCAATCCGCATGCCCAGTGTGGGGACTATTGGTAAAATCCTTCTGGGAAAACCTATGCCAGGCCGATGGTACATGAATGATAAATATTATGCATATATGAAATAGTCTTCGTCGATATCTATAATATATATCAGTCAATATAATGACATAAATAACGCGCAGGTACCCTTACGTATGTGTCTGAATCTGAATAATAAGATAGGGCTGGTGCGTTATATACACGAAACGTAAGCCATTGTTTTTTTTATCGAAAGAAAGCACAACCCTACGTTTCAAGGTGTTTAAACAACGCCGTATACAGCAGCCAAATCATTTAGAACTACCACGTTATGACATACGTTTTTGCGAATACGCCAGCGCGTCACGTACACCAGCGAAAATAAAATAAGCGGGCGAGTGCCGATCACAAATCACATTTTTTAATCGAACTCACGTCTGATCACTTGCAATGTTAACGCTACACACGGGATATCTAAAGTGCGTCGACATAGAGATCAATATCGAGTGAAACACGATCAGTTATACGTTGTCGCATTCCAGTACGGAGTCACGTCGCGGAATCGGAATGTTATCGACATCCGCTAAACTATCGACTCTCGCACAACACTAATTGCTCTTTTTGCTCAGTGCGTTATTCGCACAATGATTTACGCAACCACCCAAAGCGTGATAGTGTATGACTTCAATAAACTCAGGCAATTTCATCACTGTGTGTGTGATGTGAAAAGATATTATGTGTTGTGTGTTAGCATAAAGAATTAATATTTATGTGTAAGCAAATATGATTAAAATATATGCACGGACATGACCAAGATAGTTTTATCAGAAATTGCGATAGTTGGATTTTCTCTTCAATGTTCATCAACGCTAGCCTATCATATAATAATAATAAAAGTATGCGGGCGCACATTTATTGCTGCTAAGCAGACCGATTAGTTTTTGGGAACAGGACCGCATGAATACTTGCGTTTGACTTTTCTTAGACGATGTCGAGGTAATTAAATGAATAGATATATTTATATCTGTGTTAGTAATTTTTCTAAAGTGAACAGTAAAATTATGTATCTGATGTCATTAACAAGACCATTCAATCCTTCCACTTTCGGATACGGTTACCTTCTGAATATGAAAAGCGTTAAAGTTAAATTACAATGTTTGCCAACACCGGTTTGGCAATTTTTATACGCCTCTGAAAACATTATGGACAATTCTAAGATGTGTAGATCTTCGCGTGATGTTTTACATCACCGTGATAGCGACTGATATTTAATCTTAAAAACGTACATAACTTTGGAAAGTTGACGACGTACGAAATACCGAACATCGCTCTGAGTCTAATCTAGGAGGTTAACTAATAACTGCCGGCCACTCTTGAATGTCTACCAAAGATTAATCGTATTTTCCTTGATTGGGATCAAGAGGTCAGTTATAAAGTCAGTTATAAATTAATGGTTCTGCCTATAGCTTCGTCGTTATATTAGATTCATAACAATATACATGTATTACCTACATTGTAATAAACTTTTTGCAACTGAACTATAAAAAACAACTCAGTTTATAATAAATACTTCATCATTGCCGGCATTCTAAGGTCTCGTAATTATATTTTAATAATACTAGTAATTACTTCGTGACATTCCAATCAATTATCAATAATTACTGGTTATCAGGACTTTATTCAGTAATATAGATACAGAATAATTTATCTATTGTACTTCGGCTTGTTTCACATTTTCAATATTTATAAGTTACGACCAAATTCATCGACATCGATAATATATATTTATTTAGCTTGAACATAACTATCATTTGAAAAACTAGATCTATAACATAATTATGTATATATTCAATTTTATGTGTACATACATACATACCTACATACAACGGAAATTTTATACATACATATATACAGCATGTATTTTGTATATTTAATCAGGTGGTTTTTAAT
>DWEE01002249.1:0-11818 GCA_018245755.1 Parelbella macleannani
TTATTTATTCGTAAATAATTTTGTAACATAATATAAAACAGTTAAATAGTTAAAAACTTGGATACTGATAAGGGTTGTAAGACAAGGTTAATGAAAGTTCTTACTCAGAAGCATTTTATTCGTACTTAGAACCTTGCACCGGGACGGAAGTGGCACAGGTAATTAAAAGCAAAAAAAAATGGGAAATAGGAGTAAAACGGAATGCAGGCTGGATAGGCATGCGATTTCTACTGGAGATGCCCATAAGGCCGCGGAGAAAGTTGTTATTACCGCCGTTTCTACCGCCCGGGGCCGCCATCTTTTTTCTCGTCTGCACCTACTTCAACTGATACCAGAGTTACGTAATGTTTCCGCCTCGCGATTACGTTTTTGACTCGTAAAAAGCTGAATGTTTGTGATCATTGGTGACGCTGCATTATGTATGGTGGTAAGACATTATATTTACAAATTAAATAATGTGGTGAAAATGCACACATTGTACCGCTCGATAAAGTCGACTGCACCACGTCTATGAAGTTTGAATGTTTAGCTGTTGTTAGCACTAATAAAAACTCAAGGAACTAGCTTTTAATGCTAAGAACCTTCTGTTTTATCAAGCTTATATATCTACCATTGTAATTATACACAGCTATATACATCTTTCTGTTGAAAAGTATGTGTACTCAAGAGTTATAAATTATAGAAAAATGTGATTGATGCTTTAAACAAAGTACCTAAATTTGTAACTTGAAGTATGTAAGAGCGGCGTTACTATGTTTTACTTTACTGACTGTCCAATGTGTTGCTCAGCCTTCAGAAGCATCAAGACTTTGTACAATACACTATAGAAATGATTATATTCGAAGTTGCAACACACAAATGCGCGTTAGCGGTAGCATCATACGCAGGTCACACACACACTTTTACCATATCTCTAACCAAGCAGAGCTAGTACTATGGTGATTAAAGAATTTATAAATATGCATTATTACATAGTGACACATATAGATATTTTTTCATCCAGACACGGGACTAACAATCGTCATATTTACACAAAATTTGTTCTGAATCAGAATGTAACCAATACTTCCAATATCAGGCATCAGCAATAAATTTATTGCATCTGTCAGGATGACAGTTATTCTATCTGCCATAAATACTTATTATAATCCACTAATCCCTGGATCAGGAATACTTGTCACTAATAATTACACTAAAAAACTATGGAATACTTTTATACTATATTTCTTTATGAAAATGACTGGCCAAGAACATTTAAAAATAGTAATTTTCGAGTAAAATGCTGGTGAAGGCGGCGTACGTGGACGATATGTGTAAGCCCGCGCAATTGTATAAAACATATATTTACGAGAAAGCAGATTTCACATCATTCAGCGCACTCGGAACCGGCGATATTATAATTTATAATTGCGAGAGAGCCCTTTTACCCGCCGCCCGTTCGACCGCTGACTGTAAGACTGCGGACATGTTGAAAATGATGCATTTATTATGGACAGAACTCTAGAATGCTATTTCAATTGAAACTGTCAACTAATGAGTCAGCTTATATTTTTAATGATAGCGCATATACATCTTTCTTTTGGGCTTAAATATTTCTTCCATCATACGAGTTTAAAATTCCTTCAATATCATTGTAATAAAGCAGCGAGTGTGATTTTAATCAAAATTTATTAATTTCGAAATAGCAAGCGACCTTGCAACGCAAATGTACAGATAACTATCAGTTTATCAGATAATTATTAGTTTTATAGTACCTACATATAGGTATGTAGACTTTTGTACAAAAGCACACGCGTGGTCTAAATAGATGTAACATCCCCATTCTTGTGTCCTTTGTTGTGAATAAAGAGAGCGTTGTATTTATAAAGATGGCAACACTGTCACCTAGATGACATCGCAATCGCCTGGTAACAAAACTATCATCTTTAATATGTTATTGCCAACGTTCATATTAAAAAGAAATACGAAGCACTATGCGGCATACTTACAAAACATCACACGTCAAGTTATGAAGGCCCATCAAGTTGTATGTAGCTCGAGGTAGTCTTCTTTACACGTGTGATGAAATTTTATATGCCGGGTCATGATTTATTTGCGGCCCGTACATTTACTGGTACATTCCGCAAATAGGATTTTATTATGTTTAAAATATATTTTTTTATTTATCACACTTAAGACGAGAGCCTTTAGGACGTCGACAATCAGCCTACCACGTAAGGTGACGTGAGGGTACAGTAATAAAACTTTATAAAAATACTGGATATGGTACCTAATTTTCATTTCACGAACAAAAGCGTGCCGCCAACATTTTTTAGGAAATTTTCTCATGTATTGGGAGAGTGACTCGTAGTTGGCCGCTTGCATCTTAACATTTCACATTCATATATTCGCGCGAGCTGAACATTAATGCGTAAAGTTTCGACATTCTATTTTATTCGATCATCTTTTCAATGCAATGTTTTAATCAGTTCTGTCAGCGGACGGCAATGTATGGTCTGCCAAGTGAACATACATATGTATTAGTGAACCAAGACCACACAGTATTTTACTTTGTACCCTTATAAATGTACCATTTGATGCCTTGATAGATTCAGAGCTATTCGATGTCGCGATGAAGCAGCGTTCTCTCTTAAAGGGTTGTGGGACTCAGATTATCTTAATATTCGTGAATCAGATTAATTCTTTTATGATTCATTTTTAAGACTCTTATTGAAATGTTGGACTGTTGGACACGGGTCTCCTTTAAAAATGAAAGGGTTAAGATCAAAGCCTATCACGCTAGCCAAGTACCTACGGGTTGCAGATTTCGCACGTCTTAGAGTACATTTATTTTAACTCTAAGGTGTGCAGGTTTCCTCACAAAGTTTTTCAATTTTCCAAGCAGTAAATATTGGAATATTCAAAGTGTCAATTCGGATGTTTTTTACCACCTAGTTGTCTAGCGGAGCTAAATTTTCTTAAATACCTCTTCTATATATAAATAAACGAAATGGTTCATTGTGTACGGCGTGTAATAAACACACAATATCGTTATTAATAGGACCTGTCGGTTACAATAGTCGTCTCGTCTGCTGCACAGAAGTTTCCGGATTCGATCCGCAGACGTATATATTATGTACGTACCTATGAGAAATACCTACATATGTATGTTTATAAGGTTATATATACAAATAATACATAATATAAAGTATATCTTATTGCGTATATTCCAAGCATTACAACAGGAAGTCGAACCTTTTTTATAAACTTACCAGCCGCCATTATTTTTTAATATTTAAAAATTTTACTAATGGCACCCCTACGAATACCAAATGCTGTTTGACATATGTTGTAATAAATTATGAGAAACGGACGACCATAACAAGCGCTCTATTGACTTCCGTGATCCGTGACGTGTCCAAACAGACCAGGAGTGGCAGCAGCCCTTACAGTGACAATTTAACCGTCGACCGGTCACGCGCGCGCCGCTCACCGCTTGCGCAACGCTACGTGAGTGTTGCCACTTGTTACGGGATCTATTGTAAGAATCATAATGAATTATAGCACCGATTGGACTTAAGGGCCTGACAGACGATGAATTCTGGTCACAATGAATAAAGTCTGCGAAGCGTAAAAATGAATGCCGAAATCAATACAACGAAGTTAACTCATAAGACCATTGTATGTGCATTTTGTGGTGTGTTTATAAGGTTTATGATATGAAAACGAGATGTATCCGAAGAAAGCGTGAGCCATTCTGCCAATGTCCGCAATAATTTATCACAAAAGTTAATTATAATCGGTCAGACAGTTTGTTCATTGCGATTGAATAAATGGACAAAAAATTGAATTTTTTTATTCAACTTGAATTAAAATAAATAGACACAAATTAGAAAATTTTCTATGTTGAAATTTCAAAGTTGGATCAGTTTTACAAAATTACCATTTTAAAATATATTCTCTGTAAAGAATTTAGAACTGTTTCTATTTTGTTACTATAATGTAGTTCACGCAGGATTATATTCTGTTTTAGAATGTTGTTGACAGTTAAAATGTCGGCATATTGATTTTTCTCAGCAAAGTTATGTATAGAAAGGTGAGTGGATAAATGTTAATTGATATAAAACCTATTAGCAAAAAATAGAAAGTACCAAGATTAAGTAGGTATATCAATACAAAATGGTAACTGAGAAATCTATTCAAATTGTTGGCAACATTGTTAGGAAAAGTAGGTGACTTCTACTTCTATTACCATTGAACATAGAATAGTTATTAATAATAACATTTTCTATCTCATATTTCATAACTCTGTTTCGCTCTGGTTGCAATAACTATGAAACTATGTACTGATATTGCATGGTTGCTTCTACAACGCATGATGATTTATCCGGAGTTAAAATGGACCTTAACAAAACAGTAATAAGAAGGATTTTTAAAAAGCAATAATTAAACAATTGTGTCGCACGCACAGCGGTGTAGTTTCGCAAAATTGTTACTCTGTAATTTTATTCAATTAAATCTTATTTTGATGGGAGAATCTATATTAATCTAAATATTCCTTATTTAGATTAATAGATGCCACCAAAAAGGAATAGTTTATTGCAGTAATTTATTCATTATTTATTTATTGCTTAGTTTCCTTCTTATTTTGGATTTATATTTTATAAGAGATGCTAATGGTACGTTTATTATTTTGGAGCATCCGCGAAATAGTATCATTACAGGTTCTTCATGAAAAAAATATCATACTAATACACGTATGGGCATCGGTTTCCTCTTACTCAGATTCCTCATCTTAAAATAAATTCCTTACTGTCACCGAACAGTACGCAATTTGAACATCTATCACTCATACAAAATCGTGGAATGCGACAGATAATAAAAAATTAGGCAATAGCACAATCCGTATTATAATAATAATAATTTAAATGTGATTGTACTTTTTAATTTTAATTGTTCCTCTCATTGTGATAGGTAAGTTTTAAGTGCAGAGACGGCTACGCTAGCTGAGTATTATTACATAAATAATAAGATACTAATTAATTACAGACTAGATAATAATTAATTAATTAGAATAGAATATTATTGGAGAAATGTTCAGAAAGAGTCAAATATAAATCCACTGGAGAAATTATACCTACTGGGAAAATAAAAAAAAAATAGAATAAGAAAAAAAATAGTTTCCTAACTTGTTTTCGATTTAGCTACAAAAGTATGTGACTGAGATAAATATATAAATTTACAATCCGGAACAGGTATAAATAGAACGAGTGTGACGTACAAAGTTTTCTATCTTTTACAGAAAGTCGACGAGTAGTTAAGAATTACACACATCTCTCACTTAATACAACTCCTTTAGTGACTCTCACGAACGTCCTCGATACAATGTGATAAAACGGAGGGGAAATCTTCAAGTATATATACAAAAATATTCAGGGCGCTTAGGTTTGTATTAAACATTTGGTGCTCTCTGCCTACCCCCAAGGGATCTGGCGTGATGTTATAATAATAAACACAAGATTGGCCAATGGCTGATACGCAATAGTGAATTTATAGGTAAAACATTTCAGCATTCGACAGCAAAATGTTGGCTTCCCAGGGATAACCGTTCACATGGAATATTGCTAGGTAATGTCGGATCGTTGTCGTAGTAGTGATCGTGTGGTCAACTATCATAATCCAAACTGACGTGAATAGTTTTAAATAACCGCCAATTTTATTCCATTCTTACTCATTGCTGGGTTACGTCATTAAGATCTCATTTCTAAGATGAAATTGACGCATACTATATCTAGCACTGAGTGGTCAAGAATGAAAACATAACTTAACGTGGTAATGATTATATAAGTGTCACACAAAGTAATTAATCTAATAATAAATGTATATATAGCATTGTTATAAGTAGCAGATGAACATTCGAGATGCTGCGTGCACGACTGCGGCGGGTATGAGAGCGTAACGGGCGCGTGGCCGGTGCGTGCGCTACGGCATGTTTCTACTTTACAACCTATAATAATATTAGGACTGTTATTATTGTATAATTATTATTATATCGTCATGCCAGGAACGCAGAGAAGATCAGTACCAAACTTCTAATACTCTCTATACTCTAATTACACGCCGGTTTTGGAGATTTATGTTCTCCCAATAATAATAATAATGACAATAAAGCAATAAATATATAGAATGACAGTGCTCTCGTTACAAACCCGAGAACCTTTCTAAGAACATATTTCGATAACCTCGAGCCTGTGTGTCCCCGAACGGGTAGGTAGAGGACTTTAGTGTCCCACGTTTCATCTGTTAAGAATAATATACATACCTGTAATGTATCTCTCGAAGCAATTATAATTCATGCACATTTAATTACATGTTTAACAACTGGAACTGTACCATAAGTTTATCGTACCAAAGTCATTTGGCTATTCAACGTATGTAAAACTAAAGGAAAGTATCACAGACGCGCTTTTCATTATGCAGATGCGGTTGAGTCGGAGAAGCTCAGTTCCATGAAATTGACATGGTTGTGGAACAATGCAACTTTCATTTGTTCCGGTTTCCGACATCCTTGACCTTCACCAGCTGTGTTCTTAACATTTTGTTTGTTCCGTTGACTCTAACATTTGTTGTTATTAAACTTTTCGTCGTTAATTATGGCTTTTTATTCATTGTATTAATAAGAGAAATTAGATTAGTAATGATTGTCTGTTTAATTTATTTTTCAATGTTTTGTGAAATGAACTGCTTAGTGTCGGGTATTATAGGTTTGATCCCCATTCAAGCAATATTTGTATTAGGAACATAACTATTTTTATGTGGCTGAGTGTAAAATTATCTACATATTCATGTAATAACAACCTTATTATGTCTTGTTAATCAGCTGACAGCTGTCACAGCGTAGGCTCCGTCTAAATCAAGATTACGGATGGGTCTGGATTATTTTATTCCAAGACATTATTATTATTAAATCTTTGTCAAATGTGATCACACATAATATTTTTTAAATACCGAAAAGTAGTTTATTTACAGAAAATTTGTTAATCCATAATAATTTCTTTATAACATCGATAAAGATTGATTTGTTCACAAATTACATATAGACTAAATAAAGGCAAAATAACGAACATTTCATAAACATGCAGTCCACATCGCGTGCGTTTCGTCAGCCTGTTATTGATTCCCGCCACGCGCCAACGTAGCCGCCATTTTATGCGGCCTTCCATTTTGTGATCGGAATATTTGGCTAGCAGCACCGACTTTACCCGGATCTTACAAATCGAGTTGGAACAAAACTATCACGTATCATGTACCATTGTCTTAAAATAAGTACAGACTTATTTACAGATTTATTTATTTATTACAATTTTCTTAATGCTATAATTGAACATTTCATTACCCCCATACCTCCATTGTCCTTTGTCATCATCCTTCGCCAGAAGTGATTGTCATTTTATACGTTGGTAACTTAAATAATATTTTTATGTGTATGTGGACTTTATTTATTTACTTCACGTAAATTTTAACAAAGTGTAACCGATATATATACATTTTCAGATTTCTCATAATCTAAAGAGACCCTAAATTGGTTCAAATTTAGGTACACGATCTATAAAAACAGAACCATACTGAATGTTGCCAGCTATGTTCTGATCAGTCAACCAGGTGAAAACATACATTATTTATATATTCGGAATAGGATCCTAGCAACTCAAAACGTTGAGATCTGGAGTAAACTCGATTTTTGGAATTTGGAGTAAAACTACAATTCTGTTTTTGGAAACTATGGATTGCCATAAATAAATAATATTGCCATAAATAAGTTAAAAAACAAGAAAATTCAATTAGCATTTTGTACCTAATTACGCATGAGTCGTGCAACGAAATATTAAACAATTAACAATATCTCTTCATTTCACAACTTGCATGCTCATGCATGCTGTATACAAACACAAATGTCGCAACTCTATAGGGTTGGCACGTTGTAATGGACAATGGTAATTATTATTCTTTACTGTCAATAAGTTTGTACACACTCATTAATAAACTAAAGACGTTTTGAGCTCAATTTAAATGTAGTTACACAATCCTCGATCGTTCCGTTGGAGCGACTGTCCTCTTAAAATGAACGACGTATGAAGACATTCGTATCTATTATAACATTCTTATTCTAAATTTAAATTCGCTAAGTTTTTTTTTATTTGCAAACATATTATTTTCAAGTAACGTTACTTGCTTGTTAACCAGTTCCTTACGATGTATGCTCCGGCTAAAAACTGATAAAAAACTTCAAACATTCTGAATTCAAATTCTATTATTTTTTGTTATATACTAAAATATTTTTACGTTAGGTTGACTGATTATGATAACTGTCAGTTTCGAGGCGTGTTCTAATATGTCGTAACACAACTAATTGGCAGGAAGCTAATAATCGCATGGTATCAATACTACGAGCCTTTGCCCGCTACTCTACTCGCATATAAATAATATATACTGCAATAACTTGCAATAAATCTTTTTTTTTTGTTCACCAAAAGAGTAAATCTAAAATTTTAGGTGTACAAATAACAAATCGAGGAAATTTCATACAATTCTTCAACCCCTATTTACTCACTTAGGAGCGGAATTCTAAAATTTCTGTTCAATTATATTATTTAAAAAATTTGGGATAAATTGCATACTTCTAGGCCCAACGGTTTTGGCTGCGCGTTGATCGATCAGTGAATCAGTTTAATCTTTTATTTGTATCTATAGATTAATACATTTTTGACCTAACATACAAATCAGGCAGGCAATCGCAATGCGGATGCAAGGTCTAGTCAGTTTTATGTCGCAGTTCTATTTGTCTTTGATATTACGAGTAATTGCGATGGATAGAGAGGTATTTGAAGGACTGCACGACTAGATATAGGTACGTCATCATTTATTGGAATGTATTAAAAGCCCAATGAATGTAAGAGCCTACTGTTTAGAATACCATGAGCGAAATATGAAGTACTGATTAAAAAAAAAATATATTTTAGGGGCAATTCAGACGGCCATCTTATTTCAGACTAAGAAGTGGACCTTACTCTACATAAATAATATTTGTTTGTATAAATATCTACGTACTTACATATAATTCACTGTAAATCCGAAGACAACGAACACTGATGTTCACCGCACAAATATTTGTCTTAAGTGGGAATTGAGACTTCTGGCTTAGGGGTCAAGTTCGCTAACAAGTTCGACTGTTAGACACGAATTTTTACTCATATAATAAGAGTTAAAGCTTTAAAACGAGAAAAATGGCATAAATGTTTCTATAGTAAAATAAAGAATAGATAATAATAAGAACCGACTTGATCTTAACTACACGGACATAAATGTACAAGAAATTCTTTAAAAAAACAGTAGAATAAAATAATGTGAACTCACCGTGCTCGCTGGATGCGCAGGCAGCAGCACCACCGGCCCGGGGGGTGGTTTGCGGGTTTTTCTCACGCCCTTGGGGCGGCGAGGGCGCGTGCCACCCCCTGGCTGCGCCTGATGCCGCCCCAGCCAGCGCGTCACCAACTTCTCCTTGCTGTTCGCGCTGCCGAACTCCGGTTCCTCCTGGGAGGAAAAAAGGTAGATTTGCTGCTTATGATGTAACATAATGACTACAATGTAAAATATTTATGAAGGCGTCACATCAATTAACCGTATTTATTGCAGATATAATAATGAAGTAACCCGACTGCGTGTGCAAATAACGGGCCTATATAATGATCGTAGGCACTATAAAAACATGAGCAAGCAGATAACAAACCAACAAGGCTTCGAAAACGTATGTACAAGTAGCGTCTGAACAAAATTGGACGCTCGTTTTAGGTAAGCTGATGCAACAAGAAAACCATTGCAAAGGACCCATTAGTACCATACTATATCTATACATTACATACATTAGGACCACAGGTAGGTACTCAGTTTACCTTTTTCTTTTTCAGCGTTTCGTTTTGAAGCTTCGCTTCCAACTCCTTACAAAGCTCATGACCCCTTATTTTCTCCAGATCCTGGGCTTTCTTGATCTCGTCCACGTGGAAAACGCAAGGCTGGACGGCTTTGAAGGCGGGGTCGAACTGGTTGTGATCGAAGGCCTGCTTGGGCCGGAAGCAGGGGCACACCCTTTTGGACAGGTGGTAGATGGACACGATGCAAACCAGGCAGTGAACTGAGGCTATGATGAGCACGGCGATGTTCGTCAGCACTGGCGTCCAAGCTTCCATTTCATCCTGAAAAAATATTTATGATGAAGCACAATACAAACGTTAAAAACTAAATTAAGAGCATAACTGCTTACAAAAACACATGAGTTACATTGTTGAAAAGTTTTGACTCCAGGTTTCTTAAACTTATAAGTATTAATATTGGTATGGATGGCTCAGAATCCAGATCTTATGAATCCCTATTTCAATTGTTTCTAAAGTATAGACCGCCTTACTGTGTGACTCCGACTTGCATACAAGAATAAAATTGGTAAAAAAACGCAAGCCTTTACCACATTTCCTCTAGTACCTAATAAAACAAGAAAAAGAACTTAATGTTTATCCTCCAACCAGTACATATAAACTTACGAAATTAACCTGCAATTCATTAGACCAGCACAACAGCGACCGCATCAACCGCTAACCGAGTGCGACGACCCGCATCGGCGCTAACTCATTACCGCATTACTCGTATTGTGTAACCGCACTTTCTGCGGTTCCGCACTCCTAATGTGTCCACGGATATCCAACGAGAGACTGCAGACCACGAGTAACGGAGACTGGCCTTAATACGCTTCCGAATTTGCTTTTGTATATTTTTCCTTTTTAGGTTCATCAAGTTTTACCGCTAGAACAGCACAACTCTATCGCAAAATGTTTTTTACTTACTGTTCTACAAATACCAGCTATTTAACTAGAATACGAAATAACATCAGCTTATTTGAGATGAATTATTATTATTGACTTATTTGAGATGATTTATGAAACTCTATACAACATAGTATCCTAAAAATAACATAAATTAAGCAGCTGGTCTTCAAATACATTTATGCCGATACATTTGTTTTGTATATGCATATAATTTTGTAGCATTTTTATTAGAGAACTATTATTCTACAATATTATATACTCTACATGTAAGTTTTTAATTTATTTATTAGTAAAATATATTTTATTCTTCGGTTACGTTAAAAGAGATTTTTTAAAATAAAAAGACCAACTAAATGCTACAATAAACTAGTCGTTTATTTACACTTACACAACAAACACTTATGGTCTTCACACACGCGTGGGAATCGAATCGATGACCCAACAGTCAACTCCACTAACCCCTGCACCAACAGGTCAAAAGAATGCAAAATATAACAATTGTATGTCACAAATACAAAGCATTAGTCCAAAATCTTATCAGTGTCATTAGATCTTCAAACAGTTATCATTACAACACCCTGGTCAAGGTTCGAGCGAATCCAAATAATGATATAATACCAAAATTAATGACAGTAACCATAGACGTCAGGGCTACTAGAAATGAAACGCAGATTCTACATTAATAACCTTGTGATAATCATTAAACATTTGAACCATTAATTAATTATTATTGTCAGTAGTATACAAATAAAAAGCAAATACATACTTCAGAGAATTTCGCTTTGCCGTGTTATAAAAATGTATTAATTAGGCAACAATGTGGGTTGGTGTCTGATTACCGAAGTTCATTGAGACGGCTACTGCGCCGTAGACATTGGGTAAATTTTTGGCTCAATATCCGTTAAATTCATTGATTTTCTTCAGACACAGATAATTTATTTTGTTATTTGGCTATTGCACTTATC
>DWEE01002250.1:0-11815 GCA_018245755.1 Parelbella macleannani
TAATTATGCAACAATGAAGAAGAAAAATTAATGTAGAAAATAGAAATTAATCAATGTTTTAACATGCTTCATGAAACTGGTTGTAGATATTTCAAATTCATTATATGACTAAACTTTATTCCTGAATTGTTTAATATAACTGAAATATTTAATCATCAAGAGCTCACCTTGTGCACGTAGGGGCGCACCAGGTCATCGAGCTTGTAGAGGATCCTGTCGATGACCTTGACGAGCAGATGGCGCTCCTGGTCCTCGAGCGTGGGGCTCATGAGCAGCGGCAGGATCTGGTTGAAGAGCGGGCCGGCGCCGAAGTCGCGCGCCTTGTCCGTGATCTGCCGCAGCGCCGCCTTGCACATCGGCGGCGTGCCGTTCTGCGGACACACGCGCGCACTCACCGCCGGGCACGACGGCCAGCCAAATTGATGGCGCCAACATGCCAACATTGGGGTATCATCGAAATACTATCGTATCGAAGACGGAACGAACCTTAATGGTCATTTTACCTTATACGATTTTACATAATATGCTGATTACGTGGCTAGACCGCTGTAGCGTTTTCGTTTTGCTACTTTGAAAACGATGTTGACGATTGTGCTACATTTCTCTTTAGAGTTTAATATCATTCGGTTTCTTATATTTGTTAATGTAATATTATATGCTGCAAATTATACTTTTCCTAATTGATTACGGACTAGAATGACCGACGGCGGCAGTCAGTCACCTTGATCTTGAGCAGCAGCTTCATGATCTTCCTCTCCTTGAGCTCGTCGGGCGAGAGCGCGTCCTCGTCGACGTCGACGAGCAGCTTGTCGAAGTACTGCGCGTCCTCGGGCTTCATGAAGGGCAGCTGCTGCGCGCCGCGCGGCTGCGGCTCCAGCAGCCGCGCCGCCGCCGCCGCCCCGCCCACTTCCTCCGTCTGCATGAAAAAGCCGATAGGGGTACCCGCCAACGGAGTGGGCGTGGCCGTCAGCTTACGAGCCGGGGTCCGAATCGGTACATAACCTAAACAATAATGGCTTTGATTAACGCGCTAGGCCGCATGCCGCCGGAGAGACGACTGCTACTGTCCGTCGTCGTCACTTAAATATCTTAAAATATATTAGTGTCAGTAACGGAGCTATTTTGGGTAATATAAAAGCGTATGTCTTGTAGTCTATCCGACGGCATGACAGTAAAACCTTAGCCTTATCTGAAAGAAAAATTGTAAATTAAATTGTGTTTTTCTAAGAGCTTAAATTGTCCCAAATCTTAACAACATTTATCATAAAGAATAATTTAAATAAAAAAATTTTAAACGACTCCTTAAAATATAAAATTATATGAATAATAATAATGAACATACCGGCTGGAGGTGGTAAAACCTTGTACCCAGGTGGGAACATGGAATCTAACTCTTCATCAGTATATGGTCTGTTGCGTTCATCGATTTCTTTCTCCCATCGGTATGCCTGTAATTGTTCTGGAGTCATCGCCGCCACATGGCCGGGAGTGGGTGTTGCCATGGCCATAGCTTTAACTCCAACTGGTGTTGACTGAAATTGAAAATAAATGAGGCTAATTAATAATTGATTCTGGTGAATCTTAAAACCAGTTTATCCAGATTTAAATTCAGTTAGGAAAAACCTATAAATGAAAAACATATTTATAATTTACAATAAAGTACCATATACTGTGATTTTAAATAAATTTTCTTGAAATGAAATTACTTACGCCTCCAGGAGTAAAAATTGGAGTGTGTGGCGTTGGTGTGGCATGTGAAGGCGTGGCGTGCGATGGCGTTGCGTGTGAGGGCGTCGCATGTGATGGAGTGGGTGTGGCTGCCGCGGGTGTGGCACCCGGCGTCTCATCCCAGCGCGACCGTCGTTTAGTACCCGGTGTTGGAGTCTCTTGGATCGTATCAACACCTACGCCACGATCCGTACGTGGTGTTTCTGCCCACCCGCTATTGTGTCCCGGAGTCTCTACATATGCAATACAATTTTTATTTAATTTTATTGCTTATAATGCAACTGAATAAATCATAAATTACAGACAGGTTAATGTTTCAATAAACACTATATGCTCTTGATACACCAGAATTTTGAATGATGTTTTGTTGCAATGAAACACAACAGAGCAAGCTTTAGAATTAATTACGAAACATGAAAAAGTAAAACACTTGTATTTTACTGTAATAAAACTTTATTGAATTTTAATAATTCTATTATGTAAACTACCATTTTTGAATATCAATAGACAGAGCCAAAAGGTGTTCCAAAGTTTACTCAGACTATCCACAATGCCCTCACTGGATAAATACTCGCTAAAAGAGCCAGCGGTTACGAAAAACATACCTCGTTTGCTCATTTATATTAGATATATAAACAAAACTGTAGAAAAACCTACGAAAACCAAAAAGGTATTGAAGGATGCAATTAATTAAAAGTGTGATTCACATCAAACAAATATTTGGTTGCGGATTAGTAAATGTACGCCTGTCATACCTCTATCGGTCTTGGGCGTTTCGTCCCAACGGTTACGGCGCGAGGCGTGATGCGCGGGCGTGTCGCGGCCGGGCGTGGCGTGGCCGGGCGTCATGTGTCCGGGCGTGGCGTCCCACACGCGCGCAGAGGGCGTCGCGCCCGGCGTCTCGCCGCCGCGCGCACCCCCTCCCGGCGTCTCCTCCCACGCACCTCTCTGAGTGAACAATATTTCATATCAATTTTCACTACATATTCCATATGTATCAATAAATTTGTACATCTGCATGTACACTAATAACTTTATATGTAAACCATATGGAAAGAAGAGGATCCTCTCCTAATACAGATTTAAGAGGGGAGAACCCAATATTTGTAATTAATATATATTACCAGAATCTATAATTTGCAATATTCAAATGTTTGTAAAAAAAATGAAAGTATAGCAAAGACATTATTATTCCTTGATTTATATTTTGAGCAGTAGTATTTAATAAGGCCTTAGAAAAACAATGAATAGAAATGTGAAAATACCTCTGCATCCCAGGATGGTGTCGCTTGTGAGCTTGGTGTCACTGGAATAGCTTTCTTTGCAGGTGTATCTTCTGAACTTTGATCCCAGCGGCCCTTACGTTTGGCAGCTGGCTTTACAGCTTCACCATTAGACTGCACCACTGGCTTTAGTGTGCCCTCTCTTGCCCTTTCCATCAACTTTTTTCTCAGCTGAAATTATATGAGATAAAATATAATATGGGTACATGTATAAACATGAATGTGCATAAAGTACTACACTACTGTTGTAATTCCAGAAACTGATTCAAGTCACTCATTAGAACAGAAAAGTGTATATCTGTAATTTTGTTTTTAAATAAACATAACATCACGTCTATAATCCCCGAAGGGGTAGGCAGAGGAGTGCAGTACACACCCACTTTTCACCAGTTACATTTTAGTCTGACAATGGAATAGGTGGTAAGCCTATTGCCATACACCAGGGACAGTTCGAGACTGATTCACTGGTGGAAATTTTAAATTAGAAAAATCCAATAGCACCAGGCCGGGGATTTGAACCCAGGGCCTACCGATCAGCAGTCGCACTTGCAATCACTTGACCAACAAGGCAGTGAAAGTTTTGTTTCTAAACAAACAATTCAATCAATCAACAATATTCAATCCAAGGATCACATGTAATAAAAAAATGACAATCTATTAAATTACCTCTGTTTCTTCGGCACGAAGATATTGCTCTTTCATAATCTCAGTGTATGTTCTGGATCCAACATCTGGTGTTTTACCACCTAGAAAATTACATAAGTAATAAGTAAAGTGTTAGCAAACTTTGTGTAGTTTGCTAAACAGGATTGCAAGCCTGTAAAAAAAAAAATGTCTCTAATGTTTGTGAAGTCTACCAACCATACAGCGTGGTAGACTATGGCCATAGCCCCCTAATTCTGAGAGGAAGCTTGTGCCCAATAGGACAATGATAAAAGGCTCAAAGAAAAAAAAATAACATTACTTAGCTTCTAGTTTAAGGCACAGCAATTGTTTAAAAAAAACCATATACCTTCTGCAAAGGGATCATTTCTTTCAGGTGATATAATCATCCTTCTTCTCTTTTGGCGGTATTCATCTTCCCTATCAGCGATGGTAGGCCTTCTTTTATCTGCGAAGGGATCATACTCCTTCTCACTCTGAAAGGTACAACAAAATCATTGTAAATGACATAGTTAAAACTCCAGAAAAATATAAATCTTACTATGCATAGACTTAGTTAATGTGCCACTTGGACCAAGGTCATTAAACTTATCCATTTAAGTCACCACATATCGCTGTGTTTTCTTTAGTAACACTCTATTTATTCTGATAATAAGATACATACTTACATTATTCTGTTGTTATTATTATGTTATTATATTATATTCTGTTATTATTCTGATAATAAGATTATACTTACATACATATATAAATACATTTGTGCAAGTTAAATCATGAAACCAATATCATGATAAACATTACCTGAGCAATGTCATTAAGAAGGGAAACTGGTGCAGTATATCCAGGTCTTTTCTGTGAGATTGGAACATTTTCAACATCCTCGTCCTCAACTTCATCATTGGCAGCAATAGACGTCACATAGCCATCATATCTGGACTTGCCACCTTGTCCAGCATTGTCATAGATATCACTGTCATAGAAAGTCTCTCCTAACGACACCCCTTTCCCCGATCCATTCTCGGGCAACTCGTTCTTCTTTGATTGGATTTCTCTTATTTGTGCTTCTATAGCTGCAAGTTTGTGAATAAATAAAATGTTACAACGTCAGTCTCACGAATGTGTGTTTTCACAGCGTAGATGAAAACTACATCTTATCTTAGATGTAAACTAGAATTGATTAAACCCATCTATTAGGCATTTTATTGTTAGAACTCGTTTTATAATACTATTTAGGCAATACATTAAATCTGCTATTTAAAGGTTAGTATGAACACAAATATTGACAACTTCAGCCGGATCCTTTAATTTATTCCTACGAATGTGGATTTCGTAATTTGAATAAGCAAAAAGTATACATAACAGCTTTGTTTTTACTTTATGAGAAGATATTAGAAGTATTTACGTTCACAAGATTCCCTAACATGAACAAAAATGGCTGGCGGGTATCTTAATAGTAATATCAACAATATGAACCATTACCTTCGTGCGTCCTTGGTATCTTATCCATTCTTTAAATGTGATAGCCACATGAATAATAAATTTCACTGTATTGTAATTATTTCATCAAAGCTGTAGTAATGGTGGCAAATATTAACCCGCTTCAATACAATGGCAAATAAGTAGTAAATTCGACTATACACTCACAGGCATAGACAATAATTGTTTCTTCCCAGTAAAGCATAGTAACCTTAGATACCTTAGTTTTGTCAATTACGCATTAACCGTTTATTCATTTTTAATTACATGTATAAATAATTATATAATAAGACAAATATGATAAGTGTAGTACAATGATACTGTCTGGAGAATATTCGAACAATTTCTGTCTATGTCTAGGTATCTTTGAGCTGACTTGATTTCAATTAATTTTCATTCAGTAATTACCATAATTTTATAATTTAAGGTTATTATGAGAAGCAAGTAATTCTTTAAAATAAAGCAATAATGTAACAGTATAGATAGGTAGGACACGTGGTGACACATTTTATGTTTTCAAAGTTTTTGATACTTTACTCTGAAAGATGTTATCTATTTAATACCTACGTATTGAGTTTAATATCGGTCATCAATAAACTAAAAGAAAGCCCTAACAGACTTAACTATACCTATATAAGTAGGTACAATTAATGCAAGGTATTGTATTTATTTTCGGCAAAAACTAAGTTTTAATTATTTTTTTTGAAGTTTCTTTTTCAGCAAAAATAATTGTTTGAAAAAAAAATGGAACGTAAATTAAATTTTAATGCTTTTATTTTTACTAACACGTAAGTTCTATATAATAAAATGTAAAGCAATATAAAAACAACATATAAAAACTATATGGGGTAAATTGAGGTATGCCAATGGGCAACATTAATTAGATCAAGATAATAATAATTATGTTCTTCTCTGTGGCTTCTTTTGATAACCTCGCTTATGTTATCTGTGGATAAAGTTCTCTTTGCTCGCAGCAGCATTGGGTACGTGTGTGTGCTGATCAAAATTATTTTATTGTTTTTACTATATTTCGCTACAATTGATAACTATTTTTCTTTAGGAGTAAGAAAAAGCGATCCTGGCGTGTAAAGGATAAACTTCCTGGTTGATTTTGGCTACAGTACGTACGGTATGTATTGTCATATTTTGTAGACTAGTTCCACGTCAAATGTGTTGGAAGAAGGTGACACGTATTATCAAAGTTTAACGGAGGGGTCTTTTAAAATGTTTTAATTATAAAGTTAAATTTACTGTTTTTTACCTTTTATACATCCCCTAAAATTAAAAGCTATTATGACTATAATGTTCGTTAAAATTCTATAATCATACTTTTATTCCACATTATTTAACAAATATTTAATATACACAAACTTATTTTTTTAAATCTTAATATATCATTAGAGTTAAAAGTTAACTATTCAACCTAATAGTCAACTTTTAACTAATTACTAGAGTTAGTTGATACGCGAATGCTAATATAAAAAGCTCACAATCCTTAGTTATTATTTGCTTTAACTCCTAGGTTAATGCATAAAGATTACCTGTGATTTTATTATTATAAGTATTAATTTTTATAATTATAGATTGCTTAAAGCTGTGTCCAATCATGTCACTATTACTTGGCTTCCATTTCAAAATAGTGTCAGTTATATTCCTTTCTCCTGATTCCTTTCCCTTTTAAGTTTTCCTACTAGTTATTTGACAAATGTGACATGACTTCATAGCTTGACATATAAAATATAAATATAAGTGTTTATGTCGCTTGGTTTCTGATCATTTTTATTATCTCTCTGTTATAAAATATTATTTAAGATGTAGGAGAAATATCCAGGTGTTAGCAAAAGTGTGAAGCAAATGAATAACAGTGGTATAATTAACACACACTAAGTTATTCATCATGATCATGATCTTGTAAAATTGGAATTGTGCTCACAATTATTGAAATAAACAGTTCCTGTGTGTATTTCAATCATGAGGTGTTTTTTTTGCATGTTTGCATGTCCTATGAATATTATGTAGTACATGTGTGATAATAGGCTCACCTCCTATTCCATGCGACTATAACTGGTGACTACCCCTGTGAGGAAATGCAGGTGTGATATCATGTTGCATTTAAATAGTAAAACAATGCAAGATCTGTAGTTACCAATATTTTTCAAAACAATGATTTCAATAACCGTATAGGTGCTATACTCAGTGGCACAGAATCTGGTCCAAGTATACTTTGATAATAATTATTATAATAAGGTTAATAATGCAAGATTCTTTAAATGTTCGATGATTTTAATCAATCATTTTACAAAGGCTTTTCTAAAAAAAAATATAGGTAATGGTAGTTTGATACATTTTAAACATTTTATTATGGAATGATATTTTATGTAACCTCAGCAATGCTGGCCTAGTAGATAAGAATTCAGTCTCATTCCTCCAGTGCTGGGTTCAAATCCATGGCATGCACCTCTTTACAAAAAGTGTTAAATATTACTTGCTAACGGTAAAGGAAAATATCGTAGATATGTAGAGACATAAAAATTTATTTACTGAAATATTATGTCATAAAAATATGTAAAAGTAGTGTATTGTACAATATGATTTCTTAATTAAATTTATTTTAAATATACTAGCTGAAACAAGTTTGTGACAATTGTTGCTGAGGTTGAAAACTAAATGATTTAATATAGTTACATTATTAACATACTTTTTCAAATAAAATTGGTCAATGTGACATTGCACTGTCACTTCTCATGGACCAAATATGTGACTGTAAATCAACTCCTTACTAAATACATTCAAGTCACTGACTAAAAACAAGCTTGCTATGAGTTCTAAGACCAAACTTCAACACCTCTGTCCATTAATCAACAAAAATACAATGAGTTTTACAGAATATATATTTTATATTGAAAGTTTAAAGAATACATTATTTGAGAGTTTGTTCCGAGGGACTTTTGTAATTTGGTTCGCAGTGGTACAGTTCTGGGCTTAATATGTTATTGGCAATTTATGAAACAGTGTATACGACATGACGTCAAAACAAAAAAACAGTATCTACAAATATAAATGAAAAGCATAACCATATGAACATTTAGATATAAAAAGTTAAATATACTGTGTATATAGATTTAAAAAATCTTGCTTAACATTTTTAAGATATTCATTCTATTAGTTTATTGTAGACCTTTTAAATTGCACCACTGATAATTGAGTGCTTGATAAAAATGAATGCTCTTTGCCCTTTTTACATTTTTATCCAAATTTTATCAATCGTTTTGCATATACACTGTATTTTTATTATATTTTAATCAGGTCAATTTCAATATCTTTTCCACGTGGTTAATATGTAACATTATTTAGTGATATAATTGACACAGTGTCCTTCACAGCACCTTTAAAAATTAATGAGCAACTTGTTTAAATATAATAAACACTGAGCAATATCATTTGTTTAAACATGTGTCGCGATGTATGGTTCCACATGTATTAATTTCTGATGTTACGTGACATGAATTTTTGCTCTAGTACTGTAACGACTTGGCGCGGACAAGGACTGCCGGAGGAGACAATAATGATGCATCAGCAACAATCCATGATGGTCGGGGACATGCTGCCTGTTCATTCTGAGATACCTGTGCATAATGAGGAAATGAATAACGTGGGTTATGACAATAGCGGATCCTACGCTTACGACGACCTGTTCCCAGCGCTGCCGCACGCGCAGCCGCCGGTGCAGCGTAGTATACAGCAAGTCACTAATAAACTACGCGTCGGCTCATCTCTGCACACCCAGGTATAAAAATTTCGTATCTCACATGTACACGTGTCTGCGATAGTGTGTTACGTAAATGCATCGATAATTAAAGATTACCATATGGCAACAATCTCGCTAATTTGTATTTTATGAGCAGTGTATCATTACTTATGAATCCACTATCAATTGTGATCATATTTTTAGGTGTTTCATGTGCCATATGAGGAAAGAAAGTTGGACAATGCTAATACTTTTGGTGAAGGAGAATCTTTGAGAACTTGTCAGGCCATCACTAAGGATACTGATGCCCATATTGAAATCTCCACTAGCAAAGATGGGAGTTTGACATTCCTCATTACTGGGAAGCATAGTGCTGTACTTGATGCTAGACGTCAAATTCTAACTCATTTTCAGCAACAGGTAAATTACGGCTTATTATTTTTTTCAATAAATCATGTGATTATTACTATGTCTACTAATAGCTAATGTCAATTAGTTCCAGTACTTTGTTAATATCTGTATCTGATTTAAAATTGGCAATTAAAAGGTTACTGAGATTGCTCACAGTTATGTTTCTCTCCTTGAGGTTTAAGTTGAAAGGAACACCTCTGACCTTAATAAATCTGTCTGCCCGCTATAAGCATGAATGATAAGACTTAATGCAAAATGTAAACAACTACAATGTTAATATTATAAATTTTAATTGATTTGTTAGGCTAGCAAGCAAATCACAATCCCTAAGGAACATCATCGTTGGATTCTGGGAAAACTAGGACAAAAATTGAAGGACCTTGAAAAAGTGACTGCTACTAAAATTAGTGTGCCTAGTATTGGAGACAATAGCGAGATCATTACAATAACGGGAACTAAAGAGGGAATTGAGAAAGCTGAACATGAGATTCGAGTGTGCTCAGAGGAACAGGCAAGTGTTTATTTACAAAGGAAAATTTTAATACAATTTTCTAAGGTTTGTTTTTCATGAAATGAACAAGAGTTCCTTATTTTTATGTGTGTATATATTTTAGTCGAGAAAAGCGTTTGAACGTGTCACCGTGCCGAAGATATACCATCCATTCATTCAAGGCCCGTTCGGCGAGCGCGCAGCGGCGCTCAGTGCCGAGACCGGCGCTCGGATCCATATTCCCCCGGCATCGACGCAAAGCGACGAGATTGTTATTGCAGGCGAAAAAACCGGCGTGTTGGCGGCCAAGACACAGATTGAACAGATCTATGAAGACATGGCAAGTTTTATATGTTGTGATTTATTTAACTGTGAAAGTACTTTTTTGGTTGTGTCGTTTTTTCGTATCGTATTCCTTTTTCTTATATGTATATTTGTTACTTAATTTATTTCACTGACTCGTTTTTCAATGGATTTCCTTAAGTAAAATCTTTTATAGATAAGGCTCCTGTTATAGGTCAAAAAATGCTCTACGGTGAGAGTTGAGGTTCCAAAGTCTCAACATAAATACGTTATTGGTGCTCGCGGTACAACCATTCAAGAGATTTTGAAAGAGACAGGTGTCTCTGTTGAGATGCCTCCGCCTGACTCTCCTACTGGAACCATTACTCTACATGGTCCACATAACAAGATTGGCCTCGGTTTGTATAACTCACACGTAATTTTATGAAAAAATCGGTTAAATTTTCGTATGATAGTTTGTAATAGATAAATTCAAAAACTATTAAACCAAATTTAAAAAATTCATTCAACTATCGAAAACTATATTATAAGCTATAAACAGGGTCGGATGTAGAAGTCTGGAGGCCCTAGAGCGACGAAGGAATGGAGACCCCTAATTATTAATTATCTTCCATATAAAAGAATTAATTTTTTTCTGTCAAATCTTTTAAAAATTTATTGTCACCAAATAAATTATGTTTGTGAAAGTATTCTTAGTAAAAATGCAAAAAAAAAATGTTTGTGATAAGGAACGTAAAAGTTGCCGATCCGTCAAAATTTGGATTTTTTTTTATCATTACTATCTTTATTGTGGCAACTGCCTCTGCCCCTTTGGCGACTGCCGATCGGGAGGCCCGGGATTCAAGTCCCGGGTCGGGTGCCTTTTAATTTTTGTAATTTAGAATTTCTAATAGTGACTTGAAGGCTGGAATAATTAATTTTATACTTTAATATAAACAAACTTTTCATGAAATATACATATATTATTTTAGCTCTATCGAAAGTGTGTGAAAAGGCAAATTCTGTGAAAACTGCAACCGTTGATGCTCCAACGTGGATTCATAAATATATTATTGGAAAGAGTGGCTCAAATATCAAAAAGATAACTCAAGACTTTTCTAAGGTTAGTCTTTTTATACTCCGATTATTATACTCTCGTAATTTTTAATGTGTACTGTGTTACCATCACAACTATATCTTTTTTTCATATTTCACTATAGTATATATGTCATAAGCATACATATTACTAAATAACTAACTCAGAATATTTAGTAAATGTCATAATTTCATCTCATATGCCTCAGATTCATGACTAATATAAAAAACTATTCAGAATCGCTTCTTAACCCACTAGACGTAAGAAAGTGATTATCACATTTACTCGAAAGATTTACCGATACTGTATTTCCAATTTAATATATAAATGTTTACAGGTACATGTAGATATTACTCATTCTGAAGACAAGGTAAAAATTGACGGACCACCTGAAGAAGTGGAGCGAGCACAAGTGGAATTGGATGATTTTGTTAAAAACTTACTGGCGACGCTTACTTATGTTGAGCTCACTGTCGATCCTAAATTCTTTAAGCATATCATTGGCAAGAGTGGAACTAACAGTTAGTTATTACTATCTTTTGGAGATTTTTTTCATTAAGTAAATAATTGTTAACATATTTTGTCGTATCATTTACAGTTAACAGGCTGAAGGACGAATTCGGTGTTGTCATCAACAT
>DWEE01002251.1:0-11815 GCA_018245755.1 Parelbella macleannani
GTACCCCAACCCTTATATTAATACGTTACGTTTCTTATTAGTACCATGCTCTCATCCATAATGGACACGGCGTGTTGATATAATAATAATATTTTTTGACGATTGTTTTAAAGGTTTTTTAACGTACCAACACGAACAAAATAAATTAGTAAAACGTTAACTACTAAATTAGTATCACTCACTCGAAGCGCGTGGGCGGAGAAAGCTCACCACTTTATGTATTTTTGAAGAAACGGAGGCTTGCGTAGGTGAGCTGGTAGGCATTCGTACAAACATAAATATTTAAAGCTCCGTCTAATTATACCATTCCACGAATGGTTGAGAGCTTTATTTATAACAGAGTTTTCCCTCTTCAATTTATACATTCGATGTTATTTTTGTACGGTATTTTCGGTTGTATCTATTGTTAGATCTCATTATACCTTCGTATCGAGTCTCTTAAACCCTAGACAAAGAGTGTGAGTAATCAGATTTAACTATAGGTACAGTAGCTGAAATACATGGTTGGGAAAGCCTTATTGTAACGTACACGGTGTGTTCAAAAACACGACTGCAATAATGATGTCAGGTGGATTATTCGAGGGATAAATGCATTAATTGATAACGTCAAACGGATCTAATCGCTAAAGCTGCATAGGTGTTATATAATGTGTGTCAACGGCCTAAGCACCCCCAACCTCTTTCCCCCCAGCCGCCCCCTGTTCGCATTCCGGCGCGGCGTGGCGTGCACTCGTTATTGCATTCGAATGCATTCGCTCGAAATGCACTGATAAAACAAACATTTTTACATTTCAAATATATTTTTTGTCCAATATACCGCGGCGTTAATACTCCTGAAACACGCTCCGTTAAGCTTTTGAAACTTTATGGTTAGTTTTTTAGTTTGCACGACGTTTTCACTGATAGAAATAGTGAAATTTCTCATTTCTCGATAATGCAATGAGAATGTTGATAAATGTCAGTACCGAAGAAGACAAAGACTTAACTACCTTGACTATTTGATGAAGGATTGGTTAGATAATGGTTGGTGGGGGAGTCAGAAGTCTCTCTAACTGGCGTGCGTGTATGAAGAAAGTGATGTATGTAGAGGACATATGTACGTCATGTCTGTACGGACTGATGAATGGGTATTCTATAGGCAAAGATGCTGCATCTCGCTTACCGTTACGTAAGGTTGTAGTCAAAAAGAAGCCTATTATTACTAAATAAGGGTACATTATTTGCACTTTGCCTGCCCTGTAAGAGACCCGTGCTGTGATTTAATAGTAATAACAAAATATTCCTCGTGTAAAATATAGTGCGATCAATATATGCATATGGAACTCAAAAATGCAAACACATTATAACAATAGTCATAAATCTGAGAAGAGTGCTCACAATATTCAAAGCGCAGTCTCGTAGCTTCACAGATTCACACAGCGTCTCGATACGGTATTCGATAATGTTACGCTGTTTCGAATTTTTCACGTCCTTTGCAACGAACGCTCGATCTTATGCATGCTGTGTATTCGTATTCAAATGGCTGTATAAAGAATGAATTTTACATTCTCTTACAACCCGGCCGTTAGTTCACTCAGATTTTAAATATGAACGTTGTATGTATATGTAATATGACTTGTTATTTGTCATCTTGCGTTTTTAGATTTAATTCATATTTATTACGTCATTGTCCTTTAAGAAAAGGGGATCTACCAAAGGGTGAATTTCTTACTATTGCCAGTGTCTACTAGTAATCCCTGGATAGATATAGATATGATTTAGAAGACGTTAAATTATCCAGAGAGAAAGAATTGTACCTGAAATAAAAAATATTATTCCTTAGCCTAAAGATATTTTGGATTTCGAGTTATAGTTTAGGTTGTCACATTTAAATTATAACTGTGGTGGAAAACTTTTAAAATAAGAAGATGATGATCATCGACATCGGCTTATATATATTTACTTACTGCTGGACATAGATAGACCTTTTTTAATAAAGGGGTTTGTGAGCCATTGTCTCTACCCTCGGCATATTCGAGGATCGCAGATCATAACTTCTAGCAATCACATTGCAGATACAGAATTTAATAAATAAGTAATTCGACTGCCTCGTTGGTCGAGCGGTTGCAAGCGCCACTGCCGTTCGGGAGGTCCTGGGTTCAAATCCCGGGTCGGGTACTATGGGATTTTTCTAATCTATAATTTCTAGTAATGACTCGGACTCTGTATCTTTGCCCGGAGCAAGAAAATACGGCGTACAACATATGCGAAAACGGCGTGCATAATGAAAATGGAGGATGGAGATATTTGTAATTCAATTCTCGCTGTTTTCTCCGCAAGGGACCCGGCATGATGATAACTAACTATAATAAAATCGCTATTAATTGATCAGAATTTGTAATTAAAATATCATAATTTTTTCAGCAGAATTGTACCTACAATGCAGTCTGGTCGTCTGACGGCTAATTTTAATGTACTGCACAGTACAAGGAATTGTGACGTAAATTGTTCCAATATCCAAAGCGATGGCTCGGGCTGAGCTCGGGCGAAATGTCTGCAAGATAAATGTTGTATCCAAGGGTCTCGGGCGGCGATGGGGTTAAAGTTCCCCTGGGTGCGATCGACCCTAATGAAATCCTTTAATTTTTCACAACGATTAATTATAGAATTACCTTTGCTATCAATAGGGTTAATTTTTCAACACGAGTTTATATTTACAGGTTAAAGTATAATACTCTTTTGGTCTTTAAAAAGTGATTATTATTAATATGCCCAAAAGACGAAGCATGTCAGATTTTTATAAAAAGAGATATTTCGTTTTCGGTGCTCTCTGCCTACCCGGTAAAGGATCTTTGTAACGACATAACAATAAAGACAATATTAATAATATCAGAGCTACGAATTTCTTCTGCAACATCTTACCTGACGATTCGAGTTAAGTCCTTCGTTCGTCCGTACGTCGATCTTTACCAGGTATTTATCTACATTTCTAATTTTATCGTTGATGTGCTCTTGTTACGAAGTATAATTTTTATATTTTGATAGCTCCAGACGCGGACGATAATTGAAACCTTAATTCAAGTTTGTGATAATGAGATTCTACAGACTGAAAAAATACTTTAATGTAATATTACCTGGCGCGTATTTATTTAACTATCAATTGAACCTTTTGAGGTCGCTCCCAGTAACATCAACTGTAGAACAATAGACCGGGGGTCGTCTTTTACGAAAGAAGAAAAAACATCGTGCAAATCAATTGAACTATGTCCCATTTTATCTTTAAATACGTTTTTCAAATTCCTAAAAAACTTGAAATATGCTAGATCTTTTTATGGAGAACGATAAGAGATCCGCTGAAAATTAAAGGAGAGTTGTAATTACTCAAATATAAATATAGTCCAGAAATGGTTAAAAACCGTGCTTTCCCGATGTTTAACACTCAAATAGATTAACTGCCGTTCAATTTAGGATCTAACCTCGATCTCGGTAATAACAAAGGGCATTTTTAAAAATAAGTTTCTAAACGCGCATGAAAAATATTTATGTAGCTCTCAAAGTGAACATTGAATGAAATAAGTTTCAGAACTTACGATCAAGATGGAAAGTCATATTCAAAACCTATGCAGGTAATACATACGTATAAAGTTATACGTATGATAGACCACTTAACTGGAGCCCAGTCCTCAGTTCTCACAAAGATGTCCACTCCCACTTTTCGGCACAAGTGTACTTATAAGTGCTTTTATGCTACATTATTACTTTCCTCTTCGGTCTTCCGTCTGTGTCTTGAAATATTGACGTACTATTGGAAAAAGTTATACCATCAACTTTTATAAATGCTGCATATATGTACATCGGATCTATACTGTGTATGGAGTTATGAATGTACGAGAAGTGCATCAGGTCTGTGTAAGTATAGAGATATTTTGCACTTGATACTTTCTATCTACCTTGTAAAGAACCTGGTGTTAAGACATAATACTAACTTATGCTACGTAACTTAAAGTAATATATAAATTTTCGATGTCTTGGGACATCTGCACGCAAAGCTGTCTCACCAAAATAAGTAGAGAGATTGTGATCCCCGAAGAACTTTTTTCATAAGCTCTTAGCTGCCCTGCACTTTACTATACACATTTTAGCACTTAAAACACGATACTATGTACAGTGAGAATGCGTACAAAAATAAAATATTTAACATAAAGTTAGACTTTAAACGACCGTAGCACTGCGTAGCTCCGCTTAGCGTACATTGCTACGTGGCTACGCCGCTACGCATAAACATAATTTAGTAGTAATGCCTTTTCTATACCTGGCATATCAGTGACAATATGTTTCCACATACTGTGATGCCAGTCAGTCGTGATGACATCATGAGACGGGCGAGATGGCTATACGTAAGAAATAATAATAATATCTTCAAAGTATCATTAAAAGAACGATACTCACGAGTTGTGAATTAGTGACGCTTCGCTGGCTCCTAGCAAACAACATTGAAAGACGCCTACATACATACGTCGTATTCATTCGAATCCATTCACGTGTTTGTGTTATTTACGTACCTTGGATTATTAATATTGCTATGTAATCACGTCAAGTCCTTATGAGGTACGACGAAAGCACCGAATACTAAATGTTTATGCTTACAGAATTGACTCTCTTCATACACGGGTGCTAGAGTCGAAGGTTCTTGGAAGCCCTATCAGCGAGTATCTGATCTATTTATTTGTTCGATGTATATGGATGTTAGTCTCACTCGACAGCTGCTTCCATTCATCAACATTTGCATTGTATATCCGTCCAATATAAAATGATCTTTTGAACTTGTAATAAATTTTTCCGCTACTGTTGTATTATAAAGATGTGTGTATTATATTTAAGTATGTAGGTGTTTGTATTTTATATTTATATAATCATATTTATGTGACATTTATTAATCAAATTTATTATATAGGTGTTTAAGATTTAACGCAACGTTTAACCCTACTCCAAGAGTTGACTGTAATAAGCCGTTAACTATATGCATGCTTACAAATACTTTAATGCTAAGTTTACAATAACGTTACAATTATAATATAAAATAGAATAATAATGATAATATGGTAAACATAACAGTACGTCATTAGCGTCCGGAATTATTCTAGATAATCACAGCAATTTGAATAATAAATCCGATGAGCAAGATGGCGGCCCGCGTCGTGATGATAGATTCGATGAAATACATATTTATTCAATTTAGATTAAGTTAATGATGTATTTTAAAATATATATTGTTTTGATTTTATTTTGATTAAAGTTTGTTTTTCTTCCTAATCTGTTTCAATATAGAGAATAGGTGTTATTAACTTGTATATCTGATTCACCTGATCTTAGAAAATAACCACGACATAAATTCTTTATTCTTTTATTCTTTGTGTGTGTTTATTTTTCATTGATTTTATCGGGAATCTATCACTTATTATTTTCTATTCTTATCTTTTATCTATCCTTAGCATACATTTAATAGTTACATTTAGCTTACATGTAATAGTTTATTATCGGAAGAGTAAATCATAACATTATACAGATACATAGGTACATTCAATGGCTTGTCTCTTTTCTTTAACTATTCTGAAGCCTACGCCTACACTTCTGCAAAATGCACTTAACCTTATTAAAGTCTTTAAGCGAAAAAAATATAAAGGTAATATGAAAGTATCAAATTACAATTTATAAGCGTATTTTTAAAACTGGGCCAACCGAGCCCTCCGCACTTGGTGCCGGGAGCTCTCCACTACTCGCCTTACTGATTCTCTTTGTGTTTCAACATTGAGTACAACTTGACAGAAGATACAAAAGGTTTGTATTGAAATAATTCGTAAACAACACGCCAGCAATCTGCTTCTATAGCACTCGAATATTTCAACAATCGCTTTTTTAACGACTTTATAATAATTTTCTTTTTTTGAATGTTAAATAGTATAACCTGAAGTTATTCAGGACAAAAGTGAGTAGGTAGTGTCTAGCCATGCATGCTACATACCAGGGTAGGTACATCGCGCTTGTCACCAGGTGAGCTTGTACTCAAACGCGTACTTCTTGCTATTAAACATACTAATATAACTACAAAAATTGTTTATATCACCATATATATACACTAATTCAAAGATAAACATAAGAGATGTGGCTAATATGAAATATAATAATGAATCCAGGTGCCCAACAGAAAGTCAAACCTATATAACTGTACGTAAGATCGACCTTACTACCTAGATATAAATCGAAGTATGTATATATGACATATTTTATCATTTTGAACAGCTAGCAATCAAACATTACTTTTAAATATTTTTTTTATAAATGTTGTAATGCAGTTAAGGTCTTTTTAAATATACATACGTGCATTTGAAAATAAGAAAAATAAAAACAATGAATATAAAGAAATATAATATAATACATTCTCTCTCTCGCCAAATTGACCGCGACAGTTATAGCAACTCTACTCTCAAAATCCCCTCATATAAAACGTAAGCCTTAAACTGTCCACTTAAAGTAACTGTCGTGGTAAAACTCTACGAAAAAAGATAAATGTATCTTATCTTTGCATCGTCCTGACTCGTGCAGGCTGTAGAGAAGAAAGTTGAGCGTAAATTACTGTGGGATTATGAGATTTTAAACCAATTTTGAAGGTACACTACAATCTATTAACGTTTCGCTTCTGCGCTTGGCTGTCTCCTCACCTAACGGGCTGAGACTTAGCGTTAAATCTACGGGAATAATGTTTCAAGCTAAAATTTGAGAGTGATTATTTATAAAAGCATTCGATTTTAAAAATATTGTCGTTTACATGATTCATCATTTACATTACAAATGTCAATCGTTTTATCATTCCACTTTAGTTATAGATATAGTTGCTAGATAGAAATAGTTTGATCGCAAGACACGGGATAAGTTACGGAGTGCGCGTCCCTAATGCCTCCTGGAGACCCGCCGAGAGCGCCGCAGTGCAGATGTATAATTATGTAATGTGCGGCCACTTCGTACAATACTTATACCTAATACGTATATGTATAATGATATAGTCATTATCATTATGACGTATATTATTACTGCAAATTGGGTCACCACATGTTCCATGGTGAGACGTAAACGATAACACATGGGATTATCCGATAGGTACTCCTCTGACTACCGCTTCGGGGATCACAGGCGTGATGTTGCATTTTATACATGTTATAAACTCATACTTTTAAAAATCTTTGGCCTGTAATTTCTCCTACAGGAAGAGAGTGATAAACAATGAAGAAGCACGTTAGGTCTTCGGATAGAATTATTTGGAACTCGGTACTCTCTACCGACCCCCTGAGACATCTAAAATGAGGATATGATAATAGTAGTAACAACGTCTTGCTTATCCAAAATTGGATTATGTTTTAAAGGAATTAACAAAACCATATTTAAGCATAAATTAACTTCGTTACGAGAGACTGCGATTAACTTTTGTAAAGAAATCGTTATTAAAAATGTAATTGCTCCCAATATTTAACGGCCACAGTTGGCGCGAGGCGCAAACGATTCCCGATCGAATTCAGAATGAAATCCTCAAAAATATTGCCATTGATCGGTATTATGCAGCGACTAATGGTATCGGCAGAACCTAACTGCTTTTTATTATCCGTTTTATATAGGGGCCGTCTAATGATATGTCACTTAAAATGTTTATTGTCTGTGTATGCCACTTATACTGTGCGTGTCTGTCACTTATGATGTTATTGTAGTTTTTACTATCATTGGTGTATCATCACGCCAGGCCCTTTACAGCATAGGTAGAGTGCACCTAGTGCCAAATATTTCTACTCTTATAGACCTGACGTCCGTCATTTACACTAATCACTTTCCTCATACATTCTTTATTTATAATGTTTTTAAACATTGTACTCGTACATCTATTTTTTTATATTTTTCAAAAGACGAAAACATAATTGGTTGTAATATTTCGCTATCAGCCTAATGCTAAAGCGTAGAGTCGCTAGACAATCATAACTAAACGAGTCGGGATGGCGATCGTCCCTAAAAATATTATTTTCCATTGAACGATTTCATGAGAAATGGAATTGTAGAGCGGAATCAGACCGTTGCGATTTATGTGCGAGAGCTGGTCGCCCTTCGCAGGGAGAGCTTTCCCATTTATCCCCTGCTCCCCCTTATTACAAAATAGGCCGTACCAGAACTTTTGTTATGATTAAGTATATTGTAGCTAAATGTCTATTAAACATAAGTTTCTGTTATACATTACAGCCATGAGTAATAAACATTTAATTCTTTTCAAATAAGAAAAACAATGAATCATGTTAATTTTATTATTGAGTAAAAATTGGCTTGCGCACTATCGTGGATTTATTTATTTATTTTATTTATACGTTGTCTTTTATACAGGACTGATATATGTAGGCTTTGTGTTTTTTTATTAGATGATAGGCTGATTTTTGGCCGCAACCCGTCTGTTGGAAAGCGAAGATGTCCCTAAGATGGGCTACGCTTGTCAGAACACAGAGGTGGGGTGGATGATCCATTCCTTGACCGTTCAGATAAGAAATGTGGAATGAAGTCCCTTCGTTTTCTTGCAATATAATAAAAAACCAACGTGTACCGAAATCTATTACACGTATGTATATTTGCGGAATTATTCCTGCCAACCCGTTCCCCAGGCTGCATGTGACCTAAAAATACATCGGCAGAACAGCCGCAAATAAGAGAGTATGGCTCTAGGTTGAATAACAGGCAAATTCGAGACACTAACGTATTGTGAATTCATTTCCCAGGGAACCTTAGTTTCTCGTTGGTCTATACTAAATGTAGAGTAGGTGTGTTCGGAACTGACTACAGGGGGAGGGTAGTGACGTCAGCCAGGCCTGTAACGAGGAAATTTGTGTGTGTAGAGCAGGGAAATATTCCGAGCGATGTTGTTTGGCATGAAAATGATACTTCGATTTTGTACGTCATATGCCGCTGAATGGGTTTAGATCGTCGATTTTCAGAACGTAAAGAGCAACTTTAACCAGTAACTTTATTAAATAAGTAGTAACTATATTATATTATGGGTTTTATAAAATATAATCCAACAATGAAACGTGATAAAATAGTGATGAATCCGTATGTAATTATCGTCCAATACCGTAGATAAATTTATGATTGATGTTCGTACATCCTTTGAGGAGGAGAAGAAATTGTTTAAATAAACACTTAAAAGTATTAAACTGCTTGTAAATCACAGTCTAGTCAGTGATTGCATTTGGCAATGGTCAGTTATTGCTTTTAAAATCAAATTTGTTTGACACAAGCTTAGCTAAAGCACCTCAGACGACTAAATGTAATATTTATACAATGCATTTGTTATCATTCAATACTATTACATGGTAAATGATTCTTACTGCTTTTTCCCGGAAATAGGACAGGGAAATTTACGTATTGTTTCTTTATTTAAAATGAAGTATGTAGTATATAAATGCAAAGTTAAATAAATATTCGTCTAATGTTCATTTAATAATCAGATTTTTTGGGGTAAGTGTTCAACTAAATTGCAATGAAATTTATAGAAAGTGTATGTATTCTGTTCTGGTATGAATTTAATCCTCTAGTTTGAAAACTTTACCGTATAAACTGAATTTCAGAAGAGACGCGACATGTTAGTATAACATTATGTGTGTCAGTTTTAAACGAGTCCAGCTTTTGGATATAAACTGCGCATTCGGAACGTACCATGCCCGGATTCGAATATAATTCAGGGTAGAAGATCCGAGCTCATAAATATGAAGGATTATTCCAAAGATTTTTATATTGTAATAAGGATCTCCGCCTACCGTGTAAGGGACCTGACGGGACGTTATATTGATAGCAATATAGGTATGTATTTGATATTGTGCCCAAAATTATTGTCGCCGTCTATGGGATCCTCGAGAGAGATGCGACTAAAAGATTTACTCTAAAAATTATTCACAGATCATTAATATCTTCTGTTTAAAAAGTAATCACGATTTTTTAAATGTTTACGATCTAAATATAAATATCGCTACAGATTAAGAAGATTTTCTCATAACAATTTGTTGAGATTAAAGACTATACTAGCGTTAAATGGCTTGTTAAATGTTATAGATTAAAATTGTCATATAAATTACATGGGTTTATGTAATTTCCTCATACGTCATACTTATTATTAATCATTTATATATAATTGAATGGTTGTATAAAACGACATATCTATCATATAAATCTAACGTTTCGTACGGAGGGGCGAGCAAGGGGACTCATCGAAATCCGATCCCCAAGGGGACCGGAGCCTCTTTATGTCGAAACTGTTCGTTTCACGCGAACTCTGGCAATGGGCCAGGAATATCCCGGAGAAAACTCTTAAGACTGTTCTATTATTCGTGAAATCTTTATTGATTTAACGTTCGCTCCTTTTGTGACTCCAGTGAGTTTAGTTATTTCAAATATGCTCTTAAAGTTGACGTCATTGGATATGTGGAAAATCATATTCTTAAAGTTGAATAAATTTAATAGTCGTTTTTGATTTGAAACTTAGTTGTTCTTACTTACTAAGAATGTATTTGTAAAAAAAAGTATTTTCAGTACTTGTTAGGACCCGATCTGCTTTTTCTATATTGAACATTTTCTTTATATACGCAAGCCGATTCTAGATACTTCTGGGTGACCCAACTGTCAGCATCCCACCTATTTGGTCGAATTAGGTATACTCACTCTACTATGTATAAAACTATACACAATTTTCCAACAAGAAGAAACTTAAAGCTATGTAAAGTGCTTCCGCAGTGTAGGATAATAGCGAAGATTACATGTTAGCCTCGCGCGGAGCTGAGGATGAAATAGCCTCACACTATTTTATCCTGATTCGAAGCGCTCCCGAGGGCTTTCTGGAGTTATCGGCCACAGGGATATAGCGTCAAGACAATATACACTTACTCTCCAGTATTTGCTAGTAGTCTCCAGTATGTAAGAATTTCATATTAATAACACTAGCACGTCATTAGATATAGAGTCCTCTATTGAGTTACCCTGCACTACGAAGTGAACGGATGATGATAATAATATTCACGTGTAATTCTACAAAAATCTGTGATATCGCATGTGTACTGAATATTTCGTGTACATAAGTATGAACGATATTAATGAGTGCTAATTTATTCACCTCTTGTTACTTCTAAGTGAACTCTACGCTACGCCACAAAATGTGTACGTGCTACGAAAAACGCTACGCATACTTGATTTATTTCAGGTAACGGCTCCGACTAATTATAAGGATTATTTTTGGGGAAACTGAAATTGTTTGCTTTTCATAAATACCTACATATAAATTTTCAGGCCAAATCCCTTATGGGTTAGGCAGAGAGCACCGAGAGCCAAATATGAAATAAGTAAAAATTAGTGTTTTTTACAAATACTAATGAAAATTAAAGCCTAATAATGTAATAATAAAGAAAATAAAGAAAACTTATAAAATTATTCAATTAATGCATTTGATTATCCGTGCAACTGCGTGTAATCACTTTATTTATTAGTAGAGCTCTCGTGGGTAATCTGAGCGCAAATAGCTGACTGTCTGGGAATGGCGAGAGAATGTACGCACCATGGCACTTGTCTTAGGATATTTCATTTGTAGTATTACGAGTTCGTGTGTGACATAAGATGTTTCTAATGTTTGAAACTATAAGAACGACATTGGACGGTTAAACGAAATTTAAATGTGAATGGACAGGATTCATTTTGCAGGGTGCGCTCAAGAACTACACTGTGTGGTTTCGCATCAACGTTCCTGCCTCGAAGATCTAGGCGCACGGCA
>DWEE01002252.1:0-11808 GCA_018245755.1 Parelbella macleannani
ATTTCATTTTGGGATTATATCTTTTGGCAAAAAAGCAACCGAATCAAGGTAAGCTATACAGTTAACTCTCATAACAAAATTTTAAATTTACTGCACCTTAAAACTTCATGACTTTGTTGTGTTCGTTCAATGGCACTGTTATTAATATGTATGGAACATTTTATTTAAAGCCTTTATTAACTGTTACTTTGATTGACTAGTTTCTGTGGTGTGACTAATCCTAAATGAGTTAATAAAAATTTTCATAGGCTATTTATATTCTACTATAATATCTACCTAATCATGAAAATATTCGTAGGTCAGTAGGCAAGAGACGTAAATGAATGTATGTAAAACAATTTTCTAATGATTGAAGAATTTAGGGCATGTTGTCTGAAAATTGATATGTTGAAATATTTTATCGTTTATTCCAAACTCCACATTACAACCTGCATGTAGTTTTGTTATGTAAAAAGCTGAGGCTTTTTATATTTTGTACTTAAGCATAAACCATCGCATGTTCTGTGTCTTTCCTTTCGATATACGAAACTTCATGTATTCTAATGCCATCTTATAGAAATATAATCTTTAAATTGCTTATGTTCTGGTCGATTTTTTTAAAATAATAATTTTAATCGTTTTTGCAGAACCATGTATCGTTGAATTTACTGATTTCAAATGACTACATGCTACACTGAGTAATGTTTAATTTCCCAATGCATGCAAAGGGTAACATGCAATTTTTTCAACAGAATCAGTACTATTAATGGATTTGAAAACATGAGGTTTCGCCTGAAAAGTAGTACATTTCTCGGATTCATATCACAGTTTCTTTTTCTCATTTTAGGTGTTTTCAACTTTTTCGGGTGCCCGATTGTTTTCTCGTTTAAATGACCCGTGGCGCTAGCATGAACCCTTGCATCGGACTCCGCACGCACGCCTTGATCGCTTGCTAAACGTATCGGATATGCTCGCAATGATGAGTATTTATTGTTTTTATTTAATGCCATCAGCGCACACTTGCGACATAGAAATAATAATAATGCAAGCATATCCCAAAGTTGCCACGTCATAGCTGCTCATGTTAGAATCTCCCAAATTATCGATTACATTAGATATAAATGAAATTATAGATAATCCAAGCCTCCCGTAGATGACATATCCTGATATTATGCGTGTAGTTACAACATCGTAGCGGGTAGAATTGAAAATTCCTCAACTCTGTTTATTTACCCCTTCGTAAAAATTGCAAAGTCGCAAATATGCGCTGACGGTTATCGTTAAGTTTAATTACGTTCACTGTACCTTCGTATTGGCTTTTGTTTGTTGTTTTAAAAGTTACATTATCAACGAGACTTATGAATTACTTTAGATTAAGGGGTCGCCAAAAGGAGGGTAGGACGGGGCACAGCTGTACAAAAAGTTGGCCAAATGCAAAGCAACCAATGTAATCTGTCGTAGACAAACTGAGTCAATTATGTCCCGAATTTTTTTATTTATTGTACAGTCAAAAGCTCGTGGAGCCGCACACATCGGAGTTTATACCATTTTTAGTATATCCATAATATGTTGTAGAGGTAAGCCTCTTATTACGATTATAAAGCTTCATGGGCTCTTGACTATACCTGCAAAACATATTTTTCCCGTCCAGTACTTACACATCAACTTGCCCCGCTTCCTTCCCTCCCCTCAGACAATCTGCTGGCGACACCCTTATTTAGATATTACATGGAGCTGCTTAAGACCTAAAACCTCACTGATTATAAGTTAAAGATAAAAAAAATGTGTTAAAGACTAGAAGAAATGTATAATGATAAATGTATAAGAATGCATTCCATTTTGTTGGCGTAACGATTTTTAAAGCTATATATTTGTTTCGAAATAGCTGAGCAATTGTATCTAATAGTTTTTTTGTGTATAAAAATTGAAATGTCATTTACTTTTTATATGATAGTCAATACAAACAAAATAGTTATTTGACCTTGAATAGGTACGAAGTCTTGTTCAATTACAAGGTCACATTGTCCCATATTCCAAGTGCTAAGATTTCACGCTCTACATACGCAGTACGTTATCCATTTCTCCTTCCGCATCAGAAACACTTAAGTACGACACGACCGTACGAAGGAATGGTATCGTATAACTATTTTCCACGATTTTTCAATATTATACAATGAAAACTCATGGAACTTATGAAAACTCTATTTTCATCATATTCGTATTGAAGCTTGTCTCCCACAGAAATAACGTAACCGTTATTTCTGTGGGACCTAACGGTCTTCATGACTTGACACTTGACATTCGGTATTTGCTTGTGGACGGTAGTATCGAATTATACGAGGAATAAGTCAGTTTTATAAAATATATTATAAGCAAAAAGAAATGTTTCTGTTCCATCTGATGAATGATTTTTAATTAGCGACTAAAAAATAAACAGGAAATAAGGAAACATTAGTGCCAAATAATTTAATTTTATATCTCAAATATTTATTAATTTTGTGCACACTAATCGTACCTACTACAATAAAATGTATCACTCAGCTGTTAATAAATTCAAGTTAATGTTGTCAAGGTCAAGTTTCCGAGTTCAATGTACAGTGTACATGTGTAAGAAATCGTTATAATTGTATTAAATTAGTTACCATTTTGCTATATGTTTGTTACTATTATTATTTTGTTATTTTATTTGCAACATCATTTAATGTAGCTTTTTTAAATTATTGTTATTAATGATCTACTATTACGTGTGAGTTTGAAAAAATATTTAGGTAATAGTGTAGGACAACATTTTCGTCAAAAATATCACCTGTCTCCCAAAAATGTCTTATATTTTGTTATTGCTTTTTAGCTGAAATAAATTATTTTACTCTTGCTCAAACGCACACTATTTTAATATAAACAGTATTCTTCTTTCTTAAGAGCTGTGTTACATCAAGCGTCTAATAGTTAAATTTCTTTATACGAATAATTCTGCTTTTTAAAGGAAACTGTGATATTTCGAATTGAAATCAGGATAGCTCACTCTAAAACTTCAAAATATGGGTTGCTGTCAATAACTCATTGAAAAAAGCGTCATCTAATCCTTCGGCAGTAACCATTAGTCGACCGGATTTTATATTTTTTTTTTCATAAGCACAAAACTGCATAAATAATAATAATAATGATTTGCCTGCACTCATGCACGATAGTTTCAAGGTTGTTTGAAAATGTTTCTATTGTCCATTAAAAGAACACTTTATTTTGTATTGAATGCTTTTGAAAGATACTTTTTATGTTAGTGTTACGTCCTTATAAATGTTACTACAAACCTGAGATCAGCTAATGTCTATTAGTCATGGGTTTGTTCTATAATTGGCCAAAAAGAGTTCTTCAAAGCAGGCTTAGAGGGTGTTGTAAAAGTTCACAGGGGAAAGTGATCACGTACCGCCAGAAGGTCCATTTTCACGTTGGCCAGGATAATGATGAATTAAGTGTTTACATTTACTATGTAACATCGCGTCAACGACGCTACAGTACTATTATTCTTCTCTATACCTACGTTTGTTTACTTTCATCACTCCACGCTTCAACTGCAGAGCCCAAGCTAATTTCTCTTACTCAGGTGGCAGAAGAGATCGACATGCAGTGTAGGTACAGTTACAAAAATAACCTATCCCGTAATGGACCTGGCGTAATGGTATAACATCTATATGTTTTTCCCAATACGATAATGGTTTAATAGCTCCACCAATTCTATGATATAAACTAAGACAAAATCGTTAATTGGTTTTCGTGTGCGTTTGGCCAAATTTAAAGATTTTCTTTCCATTTAACTATATATTTCTCTATAGACAGAAAGTATATCGTTCTGAGCAGTTTGCAACCAGCATTTTGAACTCCATCCACTCTTCACCTCTATATTTCGCTAGAAAAATCGATTTTTGCCAATGACACGTAAATATCCTATCGAGACGACATAAAAGCTATTTCAAGTAGGTATGTCCTTTTACAATTGTTAATTTTTTTTTATGTAGAGTAATTCTTTTTAATTTTTTCATTCCTGTCAAAAATGATAAGTCTGCAAAATCTTTAATTTAAATTAGCATAGTTAGCTATCTCGCACGTGGCCAGCTTGGAAGACTATGGCTTTTATCTTCGCACTCTAAAATGAGACGCGTGTTCAACTGTAGAAAGATAACAAGATGACATCCTTTGAAATTTTCAATATTTAGTGTGTTAAAGCCGTTTGAAATTCAAATTTCTTCAAAATAGTTAGTGTAGCTTCTTCTCCTTATTTTCATTTTTACTTGGTATACACATTGTCTTAATATGCTATGAGCTTTCAAACGTTTTCACAATATTTTTAATTATATTTAATATTAAGAAAGTAAGGATATAATTCATTGATAAAACATAAACAGGTTCCAAGTAGTTTAATTTATCGTTTAAAAATAATTACTTATATCACACCACGGTGCTACTGTTTTCCTACACAATAGAAAGCACTTTTTCCTTTATAATGACGGTTTAATAAGCAGTTTTAAAATCTACTTCTAGCGCACAAAACAAATATAAGATTAGTAAACTTGAAATCTTCCAGCGTTGTAAACAAGTATATAGTTAAGTGCGTATTAATTTCTTTTTCTCAAATAAATAATGTCACCAAATATGAAAAAAATGTTTAAAATTTAATATTTTGTTTCTTAAGTCTGAATTTGAAATTTTTGCAAATATTTCCGCTTTTTTGTTATTCTTGTTTTTAGTAATGTAGGACTAATTTTACGTTTGTGTTTTAAATTTGACTGTATTTTTGTTTGTTTCTAAAATATACTTTAGTGTCGGATTTGTGTACTCGTTGTGATTCTACATATTTTTTTTAATTGACTTTCAAAGATTATTGTATAAGGTCTCTATGATAGCTGTGAATGTACCTTTTTTTTATTTTATTTTTACACGACTAAATTAAATGTTATGGGTGATTTATTCAAGTTAAACAAATTTCTTTTTAAATAAAACTTAAAATTATTACTAATTTTTGAGCAAGTATTTTTCTTTCCAAAGCAATTTAACAGATGTCATGGCTTTCAGTATATAAATAGCTCCTTATTCATCACATAACCAATAAATGTTTAATTAAACAATATATTATATTTTGTTATGTAGTTTATAGACGAACAATATTTTTGTTACTATTATCGTGTAAGAGAAATAAATGTAAGAATATATAAAACTAGAAATAAATAGCAATTAAATTGATTTACTTGTTTTTATATTACGGAACATGATATCCTTATTATACATACAACTGTGCCCAATATTTGAATGAAAGAAAATCAGGTAAATGTTATGTTTTATAAACTATAAAATAAATTATATACTTATGAAATGTTCCTTATAAATTAGACATTACAAACTTGTATTATTTTAAAGTTTTGTATGCATTTGTAAAATACATTTTTACCTCAACTTCTATTCCATGTCGAAAAACATACTATAGTCAGAGTTCAGTTAAACTCTATTAATACAAATGAATATTCAATTCACTGTTAATGAAGTTTATTTTTCAATAACAATGGTAGTAAAATTAGTTCTGTCTGTCCTTGTTCCAGTGCCTAAAGAAAATGTGCCAATGAATCAAGAGGTCCCCGTACCTCGGCCATCCGAAGCCGCCCGTCCGCCGCCCCCCGCGCGGCCCCCTGCCGCGCCCATCTACCACGCCCCACTACCCCAAGCGCCGCCAGTCACCGGTGGCCTGTTCTCCTCTATCAAAGATGGTGCTGGGAGCTTTTTGAAGAACCTGAAGGACACGTCGTCAAAAGTCATGCAAACTGTCCAACAGTGAGTATGAATATCATTTTAATAAGATAACTACATATTGCTAGCCCAAGCATCAATTCCAAGTCTTCTCCGTATTTGGAGATTTATTCATCTCATCAATAGAAGATTTCACTGGCAGCTTGCCTCTTAAGTATTTTATAGCGACAACTTAAATCGTGAATACTTTATATCACTACGTGCATCATTTGTTACCACTAACAATATTTGCCGTCCTCGTATTAATATTTCTTTTTGAAGCTGTATACAGGACATATTGAGAGTCTGGCTCAAACTGTCTGATCTAACTCATCTTGCCCAAACACTCTTCGAAACTAGCGTATTCGTATAAAAAAATGTAGTGAATATGTAATGAACGACAGGTCTTTAAGGATAGGAATGTATGACACTTGGTGCTCTGCCTATACTTGAGGAACAGGAGTTGTATATTGTGCGTCAATAATAAAACGTATGTTATTTTACAGATCCATTGCCCGAGCGGACTTGGATATAAGTTACATAACAAGTCGTGTCATAGTCATGTCTTACCCCTCGGATCTGTTGGAGAGCGCTTATAAAACCAATCACATCGACGACGTACGGGTGAGTCCATGAAATATAATGTATGTGTGTGTACAGTTTACTGTATAAATGTTAAATTTATGTTCCTCTCTCTAATATACGCTTTGTTATATCTCAGACGTTATATTCACATTTTTAATCTATCTTCAATAAGAATGAAATGTGTTATATCATAAATGTGCGTGCAGATCTACCTGGAGAGCCACCACCCGGGCGGCAAGTACTGCGTGTACACGGCGCACGAGGCGCGCGCGCGGTTCCCGCGGCGCCAGCTCGTCACGGACACGTCGCTGTGGCCCACGGACGAGCACCGCGCGCCGCTGCTCGCGCCCTACTACGCGCTGCTGCAGCACATGTACCACTACCTCGGCAAGGACGACCGCAGCGCGCTCGTCATAGCCTGCCAGGTACACCTACTACTCCTCATTCATCTCAACGAAATCTTTGGACGACAGTTAAATGTCCTGGTCGGCCACGAGCACCGGCCTAGGCCTTATAGAAAATTTATCTTTGCGATCCCAACATGGAGATTATGGACAAAAGCCTCAGTTTGCGACATTTATGTCCTAAAGTAGATTTAGACAGCCTAATGATGATGATAATGAATCCAAATCTTATTCAAGTCCTAACCTTATTTACCGAGCCCTAAATTTAATTATCTACTTTAACCTACTCATATCGTTGAACGAATCTTCTAGAACAAAAAAACCTACGCGCTTCCTATCGCTGCTATAACTAACCCAATAGCTACATCTATAGTTATGTGAGATCCTCCACAGAAACAGGCCCTCGACATTGTTAGTCAGCTCATCCAGAAGTGCATGATTGCTGAACATCTTATTGGAAATGAATATAATGAGCTATTAATATGTTATGTTATCCGCACCGTTTTCGGTGACGGCGACCTCGTGCATGTCAGCTAGACTCCGGTGCTGTCATACTGCTAGTATGACAGCTATTAATAACAAACTGTTTATTTCCCTTTTAGGATGGAAAATCAAGATCTTGTATGCTTCTATGTGGATTACTATTATATGCAAAGCTTGTAACGGTCCCGGAGGATGCGCTTCAAATATTTGCCGTGAAACGTACACCTATAAACATTCCGCCGAGTCAGCTGCGATATTTATATTATCTTAGTAAGATTGTCAGGTAAAGAATTATGCTTTATTTATATTTGTTGACATGTAACTGTTTATATACAATTATAATTTAATAATAAATACTATTTTTCAGACCCGAACCGATGTTGCCACATTTTAGACCCGTATCTTTAGTGTCACTTACAATACAACCAGTGCCGTTGTTCACGAAAGCAAGGTATTGACATTGAAAAATAAAAAAGAAAAAAACTATTTTTCTCTTTTATAAGGTTCACCAAAGAAGACAATTATGTGTTTAATATTACAGAGATGGCTGTAGACCATACCTGGAAGTGTACAACGAAGATCGACTTATATCGCCCGCATTGAGAAACTATGACAGCATGCACCTATACAATATAGCTGAGGGCAAGGTGAGCTGAGTTTAAAGGTTTTATGAAAGTGATGAATTTGTTCTTTCCTGTACCGGAGGTTGCATCATCCTATTAAATTCTACACGTCATTTATAAAATTCTTTGTGCTAAAACTATAAATATGATAATTTGATATTGTGCGTGATTTTTGTATATCTTTTATAAGTGTTACCTTCTAACGTACAGTCCTACGACTGACCGTTTCATTTTTTTATAGCAAAAGAATTTAGAGCAAGACACATTGAAACAAGGATTTTAATTGTTTATGATGTAGATGGTGATGCTAACGTTTTTGATTGATGTTGATGATGAGATTGTTTATAATAATGATGTGCTCGCAGGTGACCCTGCCGGTGGACTGCACCGTGACGGGCGACGTGCTGATCGTGGCGTACCACGCGCGGCAGCAGCTCGGCCGCTTCCAGCGCGTGCCCATGCTCTCCGTCGCCTTCCACACCGGCTACCTCAACTACGACCAGCACGCCATCAAGTTCACCAAGTAAGGCGGACAGTTTAACTAAGTTAAAGTTTGACTTTTTTAGTTTTTTAAAGGACAACACCAAAACTGTCAATCATATTTGATTCGCATTAAAACATATCCGAAATTTTGGAAGTCAATTACGGTTTAACAGTAACTGGCACCACCTTTCGATTGAAACCAATCTGTAGTCTTTTAAATAGTGGGTGTATAGACACCAAGCGTTTAAATAATGCTAAAACTCACTAATATGTTTCTTTAGAAAACCTATTTATTTATCCTAGTGACATAACCATATGTTTATTCACAATATTGTTAATATACAGCACATTGTAGATGTAAAAATAAAAATATCAATTTAAATATCACAGATTATAAATATTACAGTTATAATCGATCGAAACATCTACCACTCGGCACTCTCTGCCCATACCGTGAAGGAAACGATGTCACGATATTCCATTATGAATTTATAAAAATTGCGTTAAGTCAAATGTATTTTCAAATAAAAAACATAAGTTTCAAATTAATTTTCCATTTTTAAATTCAAGATCGGAAATCGACGGCATCGACGACACGGCGCCGATGAACGAACACTTCTCGTCGAATGTGTCGGTGGTCATAAGCTTGGTGGTGCAGAATGGAGAGCGTCGGAAGCCCCGGTGTGATCTATGGGAAGAGGACCACTCCTTCCCCGTGCGTACACCCGATCTACTGTTCTCCACCACCCTCGAGAGAGACGAAACCATTGATAACTTCGGTAAGTTAGTTTCGTACTTGAGCAATCTTTTGTGTATTCAGTATTTCGGTTATATTAAGTTAGGCTAAGTTAGGTTAGTAAGACTTGGTGTAGGTGTAAAGTACAGTCTGTTAGTTTGCTGCATTGTAGATTTGTTGACAATGATCTTAGGACGTTGACGCACCTGGACCCTGTCTGTATCAGCTATCTTGCAATATCCTACATTAAAATTGTCTCTGTTCTTCAAATATGTTGTTACTATGAATATGATTTTCGTAAATTATGAAGTGCAATTTCAGTATTTTCTATATCTTAATTAAACAAAAAAATATATTTAATTTGACATCTGACTATTTACGCATAATAAACGGTCTGTGTTTAAAACAGATATTTGTTTTTAGACATCAATTATATATAAAATATGCTAATATTGTTTATAATTAAATATTAGGCACAATATATTCAATAATCTGTTATTATGTAATATACATAATATTATTTAATGTTTTATATTCACGCAGCTAACCTACAGAGAAATGCAACTGCGAAACCTCAAACAAGTATGTCCTAGAATTGTACGTAGTGTATAGCTTTGTGAATAATAATAACTTTAGACGTGAAACGAATATTGTGTTTGCACAAACATTTTTACTTTATTAATGCCTCCGTCATGCTTCCTCAGACGCCAAACACAGTCTCATATAGTACTCTATATATATAGACATATATGTATGTTATTTGGTTCTTAAAAAAACATTCAATAACATTATGTGCTAATAATTCATTATTATTCTTGTTTATTTTATATTATCACCTTGATGATGATGATGAATTAATTTTATTGTTCTTGTTTATGTATTTGCATTTAATATGTACAATGAAGGTATTAAGTCAAATATATTCAATTTCATACATATTCGACTAAAGAAACTGCATGCAAAAATTCTTAAGTCATGTCATATTTATGACTACTTAATATGTTTTCGAATAAAAATGCAACATTGATACTTTTGTATCTACATAATATCACTTTGTTTAGTACAGTCTCTTCACCTCATCTCGGTTTTTTCTAACCTTTTTATTAGACTATTTAATTTTTCTAAGTTGTCTTCTTTCTTTTCATACAAACTTATTTATGCATTAAATCTTTTGCCTTCTGTCCATTTGATTGACTGTTAGTTATGTCAGGTACCATTCTTGATTTCTCAATCCTTTTATCGTTGGAATTCTGTTGGAACATAGTTCTCCTTTCAGAATATATTATTATTCATGGCAAATTAATTTTCAAGTGTGACAATAATATTTGCCTTAAATAGTTTTTAAGATATCATCATGTCAGGTCCTTTCAGTGTCAAGGTACAATGCCATATCTTGCTATCCTCAGAAACAGACCTGAAGCGAGTTTTAAGTTCCCCTCTCGACTCACCCATCATCAAGTAGTATCTGACCTATATCTGATCTAAATATCTTTATACAATATATGTTCAAATTTTTAGTCACAGCTGACTACCCACCAAGAGAGGCCGAGAAGAAGCCACCTCGTCCAGCCCCACCAGCTCCGCAACGTCCACCACCGCCACAGCAACAAGCCCCACCAGTTGAGGCCAGCACAGCTGACTTCCTGAATCTAAGCAATGAAGCTAAACCAGAGCAGGTCGAACAAAAACCAGCGTCCAAGTTGAAGAGCGATGACTCTTTCGATTTCTTCGGCATGATGGAGAAGACCACCAATGATGACGCTTTCGGCGATTTCTTAAGCAACAACACTGCAGAAAACACTAAGGTTAATACGTATATCATTAGCAGAGTTTGATGTAATGAATTTTGATTAGATTGCGACGATATCGTTTCCTGTGGCAATGCTAGAAACTAAAATTTGATAAGTGCATATTTCAAATTACAACAAAAAAGTAAAGTCTGCTATTTGTCAACAATTTTCTGAAGATTGAAATTTACTAATGTCATAAGTAACGACGTAATGCTGTTGGCTACATCATCCAACATTTGATCGATAAGATATTTGCCTTCAAAAATGTAAGGTTATGAACGGTAGCATAATCTGGAACTTCAATAAACACAAGAAGTGTATAAGGAGACTAAAAAACTATATTTTTCCAGTCCTTCGCCTCCGAGTCTATATTCGACGACTTGCAACCCCCTCCCACTGAGACGGTCGCGAGCAACGTGAATTCCAGCGACCCTCTTAACTTTGATCCCTTCGGACTGAACGATCCGCTCCCCAAGCAGGAGCCTTTACTTACTCCCCTAATAAAGGAAGAAGGTATGAATGTTTATATAGTCGTTGAAGTAAAAACGTGTTCGTAAATAAAATAAATTTTTAATATTGTTTTGTATGAACGTTTCATTCTCATTTCTACTTGACATAATGAAAAGACAGTAAGTTACAGTTTAAATGCCTAAAAAGAATACTGGGACTACTACAGGAGGACGTCCGCAAAGCGTGCCGCTGGAACAGGCGCAGCCGCGCAAGGACCCGTTCGGCGACCTGGGGCTGCTGGGCGCCCGCGCGGGCGGGTCGAGCTCGGCGGCGTCGGGCGGCGGCGCCACGCCGCTGGCCAGCCCGCGCGCCTCGCCCGCGCACACGCCCGCGCCCGCCCCGGCCGGCCCCGCCCGCCGCCCCCCCCCCCCCCCCCCCCCCCCCCCCCCCCCCCCCCCCCCCCCCCCCGGGGGAGGGCGGGGGGGGGGAAAAGGGGGAACCCC
>DWEE01002253.1:0-11806 GCA_018245755.1 Parelbella macleannani
GTGTGCATTTGTGTGTACTTTCTGATTTACTTACGTATATTTTTATTACTATCTAAACGAACCTGGGCAGAGCCTGTATTATGGTGAACAGACAGCTAATAAAAGTATAAACGAAAAACTACCTTATATTTTTCTAATTCTAATATCTATTACCATACATTACATTACATTTAATTTATACACAAAAATACTCGTATGTTTTACATAAACATTTGTTTTGCGAATAAATCGAACTCGTAAGTCGTAAGTTTTAGCTCAGTTTGTATCTAAGGTCACTAACCACCAAACTTGTAGGTACTCGTAGGGTAGGCAAATATAAAAAAAATATATAGATCAATATCGCAGCTTTCTTAAAATTTACGAAAAGGTAAAATACAAAAAATGCGCTTAGATTGTTAAATATTATTCTTATTTAAAATTAATTGATTTATTTATCTATTTCCAGTCAAAATATTTACAAAAGTACTAATACCTACCTATACATATATAATCGACAAATTATATATCGAAAATTTTGGATCTGTCCCACCTGTTCTACGGCGGGAGGTATAACATAACTGGTAAATCGTGGCAGTGTACTACACTCCTCTGTCTACCTCTTTGGATAAATATAGGGGTGATGTAATGTAACGTTGTTCAAATATATTCATAGAAAATTCCGAACAACACCTATCAAGGTGAAAACAAATACAATTATGTAGAGAAAAATTGAGATTTAATGACCTTATAACAAAATGGTTTCCAGGTGTAATAAAACTTCATAGAGATAACACTGATTAGTTTAATTAATTATTTGACCACTTAAAAATATTTTTTCAATGTACGAGTTGCGACCGTTAGCTATTTGTACAACTTGATAATGAACAATTTTGTAATAATAATACATTACTATATTATCATCTATTACGGGGTAAACGGACTACATCCAGTCATAAAATTCTCTGCCCTTATATATAAGTAAAAGAAACAAAAAGATAAAAAAGATAAAAAGTATATAGTACCTACATAGTTCTGCTACCTTAATTAAAGTATGATTCTATGATGATATTAATATCTCAATAATGTTACAATTATTAACATTACATTAACGTCAAGATGATATTTAATCATTTCAATATTATCATGAGCTTGTTCGATAAAGCCACGTCAGGGGAAGGCTGAAGGAAATAAAGTATCCGCGTATGATGAATAAAACCACTTGTAGATGTGAGCAGGTGATGGATGGAGACGTTGATCAATGAGGTACTCGCGAAAGTGGTGCACACCCTAAATGTATGATAATGAGTTGGGATATTTAGTTATTTAATGATAATATTAATGATTATTTATTCATAAGTATGGGTGTTATAAATACTGTAATGAAATCAGAAGTATATGAGGTTTGCAAAAAGTATTTGCCTTTTAGTGCTCTCTGCCTGCTCCGTAAGAGACCTGGTGTGAAGGTACGGTGATTCTTTATTAATTTGCGTTTAATGTGCGTTGTTTGGTTTTATGCTGTAAGTGTTAATGAATATAAGGGGAAAATTTCTAATGTTGAATATTATTTTGTTGTTAGTATTTTGTACTGCAATGTTGATTTCATATGTATAGGTAATAATACCTGTGTATGTAAATGAAGAAAACTTTATGAAGGCCATAAATGAACAGCTGTTATTAATATTTTAATAAAATTCATTCGAAATATACACTAATTAGAAAGATTTCGTTTTTGTCGTAACATATCAAAAAGCCTTCCTGAAACTTTCATTCAGCTAAGGCTTTCAACCTAAAATATTAGATCTGCTGTTTACTCACAACTTCATTGCTTTTCTACTAAATTTATTTTTACAACCTACACTATATAATGGAATACAATTGTTGTCAAAATTGAAAATGTAACCAGACCAGTTTCAGTATTACTATCATCATATTGTCACGACATGTCCCTTACGGGTTAGATAGGGAGTATCAATAGCCAATTTCCTATCTATCAATCAACTTATCTACGGTCAAATAAATTTATCCTTACATAACTGACGCGCTAAATTTATTATATATTTAAGCGACTTCAAAATTCTATTTTAATATAAATCCGATAATAATAATCACCCTGTACTTCAATAACTACATTTGAGAGTAGGTGCCGTACATACAACGACACATACATATATCATTCGCACAATCAGACCGCATTGGCACAGAATCCGTCAGTCATAAAGATGTCACTCAGGCACGGACGTCCTGTGGGGAGCGCGTTCGACGGCGGTGCCAAATTGTTGCGATGATTGTTTGATTGTGAACGCTCCACGTGATTGTTAGCACCGCGGAGTGGTTGGCTTGTCTTTATTGACAATGATCAGCGGATCAGCGGATTTTTGTTTATAAAGAAACGCTTTGCTGTTAAAATCTCTGTTATAAAAGACACGTTCTGTTAAAAAAAGACGTGTTCTGTTAAGAAAGACATGTTCTGTTAATAAAGACGTGTTCTGTTAAGAAAGACACGTTCTGTTAAGAAATACATGTTCTGTCAATAAAGAAATGCTGACGCAGCACCTACAATTGTAAAATTTGCTTTGGACTGTGTAGTAGGAGGACGGATTAAAATATAGAGTCCCTTGGTATATTTCGAAAAAGCCCTTTTGATTTTGATATTTCATAATCATTTAATATAAAGCTTGCAGACCTGCCGATAAACTTCTATAAATTAAAATAAAAGTACATACATGCTGACCTCATCAATAAGTGATTTATGGGATTACAATGTATGATAATGCGGCAAAAGAAAAGCGTAGTGCGGAACGATTTTCAATAATTTATTTTCATTATGCTAGGGGAAAATTGTCAGTGTCACGCGACGCCAGGTGTGATATTTTGATAATTAAGTTTGTTTAAGATAGATAAGTAGATTTTGTAATTATCATTATCAAACGTATAATATACGTATAATAACGTATAATATTACGAGTGGTTTAACGATTGTTTTTTGTTAATGTGTTATTTGGACACATTAGCTATTATTATATTGCTTTTTTGTTGTGTTGTTAAATTATCGATTGTTAAATTTAGTTTTGTTTTGGTAATATTATTGCTTATAAACGAAATTAAATATATATGTATATGAATGTATGTGAGTCGTTTTAATAAGACTATAATCCCTCTAAACATCCAGCTTTGTTCTTTAAGTAATGATCACTACTTAAGTTTTCTACAAAGGTGTATAGATATACAGAAGAAAGATAGGCAGATCAAAGTCTGATATCTGTCTGGCTATCTAGGCAGTTTTTTATTGCTTATAGTAGATAAGAGCTGGTGTAGTATCAACAGGCACGGTAAATACGAGCAGTGGACTGTCTTTTATCTTGAAAGCGGTTTTTTCTAGGTACCAAGATAAAGTACGTATTTAAAAAGTAATTCACTAATAAAAATGCAATTTATTAAATATTAATTTTCATATAATTAAAATACTGCCTCGTTGGTCGGGTGGTTGCAAGCACAACTGCCGATAAGGAGGTCGTAGTTTCAAATTTGTTGGGTACTATTGGATTCTTCTAATTTAGAATTTCTAGTAGTGATTCGGAGTCAGGATCTGTGCCCGGTGTTTAGGCTTAATGCCAATTCCACGGGACTTAAACGCAAATGGTGCAACGTAAGAGCGTCCCACACTCCTCTGCTTACCCCTTCGGGGATTATAGCCGTCATGTTGTAATCATGATCAAAATATTTTAAGAAACATCTTGATCATATAGAACTAAAATTCCAATCAATTCCATTTCCACTAGGAAAAGACAAATTATTTTTTCTCAAAGCCATCTGGGTATTTTAACAGACGGTAAGAGCTACAATGAAAATGAAGATTTCTGCGAAACGCCAGCTGTAAGCCTAACCGCGAACAAGAAGCGGAAATTGCTTGAGCAGTTCCGAAGACTTTGTGTTGTAAGCTCCATATACTCCTACCTATGTATACGAGTCGTTTCACTGAAGCGCTCTTTGAAACGCCAGTACTAATTGGCAACAAATGCTTTGGGTTTTCTTTGAAATTCTTGGATGGATCTTCTTGGATTTTACCGCTTAATAGTATGTATAACTTTTTGATTAGCATTTTGAGGAAATCATTCTTTAACTTTTGTATTCGAAACATATATGTAATTATTATCGCATCTGAAATGAGGTGATCCGATAGAGAACCAAAGTTATTGACATAGCCCAAGGGATTAGCAATCTGAAGTGGCAGTGGGCTGGTCACATCTGTTGAAGAACCGATAGCCGCTGGAGCAGACGTGTTCTGGAGTGGAGACCGCGACTTGGCAAACGTAGCGTAAGACGTCCTCCAGATAGATGGAGTGACGATATATGCAAAGTGGCTGGCAGTGGTTGGATGCGAAGAGTTCAAGAAAATCGTTTGCTGGTAGAAATTACAGAACACTTTATATTTTTTTAATGTTGCGTCGTCTCTTATTTTTGATCTAAATAAAAAAAATGCAACAATTAAAATAAAATTATAAAATTTCAAAAAATTTTTTTTATTAAGTTCCATTTGATATTAAGTGGGACTTGTCTCTGATTATGTTTTTACACCTACTAAAATATTTTTTTAATTTTTAGTCTTCTCCAGGGTCGCACGGAGGAGAATCGCTTCTTTCGCGTTTGTTTATTCCCCTTTTTGTGCTTGCTCATTGATGTACAATAAATTATTATGAATAGTTTTATTCCATCGTTAGTTAGTCATATTTCCATTAAACTTACTAACCATCTATAAGGCTAACCAAAAAATAATTAAGACTACAGTAATTATTTTTTTACATCGAACAGAGACCATTCCTCGCTTATAAAAGACACTTTCTAGATTGTTCAAGTTTCTTTGATCTTAGTTAATCTTTTTCTTTCATTGCCTGTGAATAGCGATAGTTGAATGGCTTCTTTCTCAATGCTATGATTAAATGCGAGTCCGCGATTCCTTCGGGAACTACCGAGTTTCGATGTTTGACACCGATTCGTCGTCTGCCTTTTAAGCGTCACGTGTATATGTTGGATTTATATCAAGGTTTTTTCATTATACAGATATGGACTCTCGTGATTGCTTTGAAGCACTGAAAATGGAATCATTTTAAGAATTTATTCCGTCTACTAACTGCGCCGCGTTCCTATCTGTCAACACATTAAAAAGTTATGAAAGGTATACGATAGCACACGTACACATTTCTGTTCACGAATAAACGTAAAGAAACATATGTAAATATATGTAAGTATAGAAAACACGAGCAAGAGCCCGTAACCCGTGAAATGTGCAATGCTCCTGTATGGATTTAACTGAATGTGACTTTGAACACAAGTGCAACAGTGCATTAAACGGAATAACATTCTAGCAACGATATTATTACGGAAAGTTATAGCTAAGTTAGGCCAAGTTGCGCTAAGTCTTCAAAGTGCGCGAAGCATGAAATAATCATAACTGCAAATCCTTTAGAGCGCTTATATGCAGTTCGAAACTTTGCGAGCCAAGTCTTAAGTAACTTTCAATAATATGGAGTCATGAGGAAAGTTTGAGCGATATTGAGCCGTGAGGGCACTTTCGCAATATTGAGCTGTGAGGAATTTCTCATAGCATTTGAGTGAACTAGTCGGGAATTAGTTTTATGTGTCGAAGTTTTTAAACTATCACTTGTAATCTTAAAGTAGATGATATTAAATACGATGAATTATGTAACAAGATGGATTTTTTTTGTGCCCCGCTTTGCGGTCAAGAAACGTGATGTATAGTTAAGTTAAAAAACGAATAAACTTGATTTTGAGCCTCGTTCGACTAAGGCTACATAGGCTTTTAAGTTGCATCTAAAGTTTTCAATTCATTGCGAGTTTTCTAGTTACAGGGTCTACTTTCGTCTTATCGAAACAAGGAAAACTGTATTGAGAATCGGTCACTGTTGAAAAAACTGACCGATCTTTTGAAGACAATGGTCAGTAGTAAACATTATTGTATTGTTTAATGGAGTATTTATAAGGATCACTTATAGCTTACCGCCATTTGGCAGTATCGTTTATCGTTTTCGTTTGTTATTCTAACAAACAAGGGGTGTCTAGTAATAATTATAACCGGAATTCGTTCTGTAGTAGACTGGAAGCTCTCTAGTAGGTAGCTACTTGGAAGAAACGATAAACAGACACGATCCCTTAGAACTACGGCGCCGTTTTGGTACGTTAATTCGGTGCACTTGCACTATTTAGAGTGTAGACTGTTTATATTTTAATTTTGTTTAATCAATATTTTTTTTTTAACATAATACGGATAATCGTTAGATATCCACACGTTTTAAAAAGAGATAATAGATAAGTAGAGGAAGAACGATGAGGCACTTACTGCTGTGATTGATGCTAAATTTGAAAACCCAAAATGGCTTTGTTACACATGAGTTCTAAGTTGAAACAGAAAAGCGTGAAACATTTCTCAAGGCTGGAGAAATGTGGACACTTGGTGTGCTAAATCACAGGATATGTCCTGTGTGAATGGTTTTATTAACGCAGGCCTTCTGTCTGTCTGTTTTTACATTCTGAAGCCACCGCGTACTGCGTCGCCAGGGCATGTGTAGCCCAGAGATTGCCTCGGGGAGGGCGTAGAGAAAAGATTGTGTGATAACACAAAGTCATTTCTGCCTCCGCCGGGCTCAAGTTCGTGACCTTGGGCCCAGGAAGGTCAAGGACGACGCTGTTTTCATATATCACAGCAATCAAGGACACCAAGTTACGCCCTTTATTTGTACGCCCGCTAGTCCCATTACATACACTTAGGTATCTAAGATCTTTTATATATTCCGCTATCTTGTCAAAGTACTTGCTTGTGGTTGCATATTAGTTGTCTAGAACCTGTAATGATTCTTTCATAGGTTAAGCTTGAAACTATCCTTACATCATTCAGATATGCATGCCTATTACAGTAGGAGTATTATGGGGTAATATAATCTTCCATTACACATTTGTGCGCAAATAACATAATTCTCCCTACTCTTTTCTATTCTATTCCAATCCACTACTTCGTCAAGACTATGAAATTGTTCAGAGTTATTATTGCTTGCTTGTTACTCATCAAGGATGATTGGTTCCATTTTCTATTATATACAAAAATCTCTTCTTCTACATAAAAGCAACTAGAAGATAAATGTTTCATAGTTATGGTTTCCATTTCTCTACTCGAAAGTTCAACAAAGATTACTTTTCGGTTCCACTGCAGTATTATATGTAAGTACATACGTATCTTCACGCCAAGTCCCTTATGAGGTAGCCAGAGAGCACAGGTCGTCAACTCTTTATATTCTAGCAGACCTAACGATTTAAGCCTGATTCTTTTTCTATATGCTACACTCTTCCACGCACGTAGGTTTCTAATATATTATTTTGAATCGTACAGGATTACATATCAAATATATTATAACACTGCACTGTATCCACACGCACCAGTAATGCAATGTATCCTTAATTAGAGGGACGTGACATCTGCGTTTCCTCTTGTGAATGTCACTGAACGGTGTGACTCGAATAAGCAGTTCGTTGCACTCTGATGCCGGATGGCACTAACTAAATTATAAATTGTTATTTAACAAAACCACTTAGTATGTCGTATATGTTAGACTTCATCATAGGTCGAGTGATTTCAAAAGCGTCCCCTGGTCAAAAGGATCTAGGTTCAATTTTGCGGGTCGGACAAAGGATTATTAGGTTTATCTTAATTGAAATTCAGACATTTAAAGGGTTGATGTAATTTTATATACATATGGACAGTTGAAGTTAGGATTCCTTAAATATTTTAACAAAGGGGCTTAATTGTTTTAACATAAAAAGTTTACTGAATAGTATTCAGTCGATTAATTTAATATTATAACTGTTAAATCGTTTTATGTCCGTTACATGCGAGTTTAGATTGTTCACAGTTTAAGGGCTCTTGACGTTGCCGGGGCGAATGGTGTATAAGTAAGTGGGTTAAGTAAACATACGGTGTAATATATCGGACGGGGCCGCTACTGTGAATATACCTATATATCATACAATATGCTATATGATTTGAGGAAAAGAGTCAAGTGATGGGGATTGGGTACTGGAGAAAGTCTAAACTGTTTAAGAATAGTTCACTCTTAACCCAAGATACTTAACCTGTATGCCCAGCGTTGGAATCATGGGCAAAATTCTTTTATGATAGAGGGCAAGCACTCATCAATGGAGGCCTATGTTTAGCAGTGGACTGAAAAAGGCTGATTATAATGATGAATCTTTTTCAATCCACATTTTGGACAGTTGGCGGGAATTTGGTTTTTACTCATGTGACCAATTAATTTACTATTGTTTTACAATTGAAATTACAGATTAAATAAACAGCGTACTTAAAGTTACTTTCCTGTCAGTATTTTCTGCCAAACTAGATTAGAAATTGATAAGAAGAAAGAAGATTCGTAAAAATTTACTAACAATTAACGAAATACAAATGACTGTTAACCTCTAAGAATGCGAAAAACAAAAAATAACATCAATTAGCAAAATATACTGCACATAGGGGTAATAGAGAAATAGTATAATGTTTCTATGAGGGTGAAAGTTGATGCGGTGTTAGTTTACAAAACTGTCCCTTCACCAGAATACAATTGGTTTAATTTGATTGTGCTCTCAACATCTGTTTATCTGGGAATCCAAAGGTCTTGAATTTGAAATTGTCGTGCTACGGCCCTATCCAGTGAAGGTGGTAGTGGATAATGGAACCTTCAGCTAGTAACATGGACGTTCAATATATCCATATGTATGTACACTGAATATATAATTTATATTTATTACCATCCGTTTCATAATTTTCATTTTTATTTCTCAGTGGCATTGCTTCTTGATTGCTTAAGTAGGGAAGAGTGAATATAGGAGTACTATTGATTTTTCTACATCCATTCGTTCGTCAGTCGTTCGTTCATTCGTTCTCTGAGTGTAGAACTTACGTAAAACTTATTTTAATAGATCTCATTCATTCATGCAGAACATATTGATCGATCAAAGTGTAGCAACAAAAAAATTAAAAATGATATTTATTCATATTATATTAAATGATATGTTTATTTAATTTAGTATTTAGTATCGCAGCGCGGAAGTTTTAACTGTTTTGATTTCGAGAGGAGATCCATATCCAAGCCAGCAACAGTGGAGCGATAAAGAATATACATAATAGACATTTAGAAAAAATATTTGTTTTTGAATTACGTTCCCTCGAACTTTAGCGGTTCTATAAGTTAAAAAATGTCTTTAATTTATAAAAAGAACTTAAAATTCGTTGTCGCCAATGTCGCCATTCAAACTATATCCGCACGTTCAGTAATAACACTTCCAGTTATCAAACATTCGGAGGGAAGTATTCGGTTGGCTGACGAACAAAGGAGTGTAATTGTTTGCTTGTTATTTCGTATAAATAACTGTTGCGGGTTACAATCTCCGTGTAGCGTGCAATTGGAGAAGTTCCACTCGCATCTGCTCGAGTTTCTGTCGTCAGCAACGTGTAATTTGTTACCCAATTTGTTGGGTGTGGTTTTTGCCGAAAACACAAGGCACTGTAACAGTGTCTGCGATAACAGAAACTTTAATTGTAGTTATGGCAGATTGAATACAGAACTGTAGTCTGTTCGTGTTTAAAAGGCATAATATGAAAAGTGACAAAAAATTCCTCGTTAAAATAAAACCCTTTTAATGTCGACTCTAGTTTGTCACAAGTCTCTGAAACCAGCGTGCGGGTACGAAGAGAATCATAGAAGAAAAAAAAACGCTTCACATCTGTAAGGATACCTGGCAATGGGTGCTCTCTGCCTACTCGGTAAAGGACTTAGACGATAGGCAATGTATATTTACGTGTGGAAGACAACTAAACAGTTAGTGAAATCGTTCAGCATGCCATTTTTACGGAGCATAATAATTTTATACTTCGAGCGGCTGTACCGTTGGCCTGTAGATTTTAGAAGACGAGGAAAATACTGTACGCGAGAGCTTTATCACTAGGGTGCAATTCATTTAGGCCGTGTTCTTTCGTTATTACTTAATTTGGTTACGACTGTAGTTACCTAAACAGAAGCACAATGAATTTATTTTTGTATACGCATAGAAAGTATTCCTGGGTTTTCTATCTCAAAGTAGGTACTCAGTCGGTGGAATTGTATTATATTTATTATTTTAATAAAATGACGAGAGCATGATCTTTAGTTATTTGGTAACTTGTGTTTGGTAAATACAGATTCAATTAATTTTTGTAGTATGTTATTGAACTCGCCTAAAGTCTGCGATAAAGTTTAACGATTATTCTCCAACGATGACAACCAACTGACTGTTTAATGTGACTTTCGGGCCTCATGAGCACTTGTGAAAATTAGTCGCTTGAGAGCTTAGTAATCGTTAATAGATAATTACTGATGCAACGTACTGAGTTAGTGACAACCATTATGTTCTCAACGTTTAATTAAATGTATAGTAAGTGTAATTTAAATGTACAATACGAGGCAATGTTCAATTTGGTTGAATTTAATTGTAATTTAACATTAATTGGTTTTCTTTGCTGTGAATTAGATTAAATTGTTTTGTTCTCATTTAAAATATGTAGTTAATTTGTTACGATAGAATTTTTAATAATTTTCGATATTTATTCGTTATCAATTTAATGACTATTATAATTTGTGGTCATTTTCTGTTAGTACTTTAATATGGTTTAAGAAATTTAGGTATTAACTCACTTTAATTGATTAACAGAGCTGCATTTCGCGGGTCGTTATGCGCGGTACGAGAGACGCCTTAAAGTTTTATGCACCTACTTTCAAAGTACGTACTTTCAAAGTTTTACAACTCTCCGTTCGGTTTCCCGGTTAGTACTAATACTTTCGGTTCGCTTGGTTTCATTACTGCGCTAACTTTAGCTGTGCTTAATACCAGATTAAGATTTAAACTCGGTGAAGAGTTTTGGACTGCATCAGTTTAAAGTTCTCTGTGTCTTCTGTTGCATTTAGGTTTATATGGATACCATACAGAGTAGTACAAGATTCAAATCCTACTAAAGTATTATGAGTTTAAGGTGTTATTTTTATTTAAAACTTCATAGGATCTGAAAAGACGCCGCTGTTGTTCCAATTTGCCCAAAAGAAATTGGTAATCTTATAATCTTATCTCTAGACTTATAATCTTAGTCCTCGGAGTAACAAATAGCACTGACTTCTAAAATTTTACGGACATTTTAATTCGGGTGTAAATAAATAATGATTACCTAACACGCATTTAACATGAAATAAACCTCTGATACACATACATATGTGACATATTATGACAATGTTTCTTTAAAAACATTGGCAGGCACATTTAGAAGTACAAAATTACTCAACCAATCAAACACTCACGTAAGCTCGCTCGCTCTCGAAAGCTTTGGATGTTTTTGTGTCAAGGGTCACTTTGGACCGAGTGGCGTTTGATCGCTCTTATGATTAAAATCGCTTCAAAGTTTTGGAAAATAGTCCGTGTAATAGGTCGGGCCTTTTCCGTTTGATTGTTTTTTAGTTGTTGATGGACCTTAAACCGTTAAAGTTCGTTCGTAAGCTTTGTAAATATGAAAATTAATTTATACTAAATGTACGAAAATTCCTTTTTTTTTCATTCAAAATTATTTTATTAAATACAATGCGTAGAAACAAGTCCTCTTTTCATTAGTCAATTTTTAAAAGTTATTTTCGTATCAATGCTCACAAGTTTGTTGGCGTAAATAATTTTCTATGGTGTAAAAATTAGGTGATATCCTTCCATCATCGTCATCAATCGTCATCATCATCAATTTTTTTATCAC
>DWEE01002254.1:0-11805 GCA_018245755.1 Parelbella macleannani
GGTTAACCACCTATTTCATGGGACGTAAACGTAACGGGTAAAACGTGGGAGTGTACTACACTCCTCTGCCTACCCCTTTGAGGGTCACAGGCGTGATGTTACGACATTTAATTTTCAGCATTTTTAATAATGAGCACTTAGTCAAGCGTGAAATTGGAACATCTGTACACGCATTGCGTTCTAGCAAATATAGATTTTAAATTCAAAAACGTTTCGTTGAACGCCGCTAAACGTGGCCGCTGTTTTTCACGAAATGTCGAACACTTGCAATTTTGAAATGGAATTTTTAAATCATTTTAATTACGCGTTTCTTTAATAATATTCTTTAATTGCGTTGCTTTTTTAGGTCATGAACAGATTATATAGGCCACCTGTTTTGCTTGCATTGTTTTTATAAACATGTTTTTTATTTCTGCCATAGACGTTTTTTAGATGTTTGCTCGTTGGAGTCTTTTGTCTGCGATTCAACATAAAGACATCAGCTGGCCTGTAAAAGCAATGTAATACACATAAAGAGATAATAATATTATTTATTTACTCGCATTTAAAAATTCGTTGTATGATGTATACATATTTGAATAGGTACATACCTACTTAACATATAGAAAACCTACTATTTTAGTTTAAATTTTGTAAGAGGCTTATATTTCTTATTAGGCAAAGACACTACATACGCGGTAGAAGGTTATAATAATAATAATGGTTTAAAGAACAATTTTTCTATCGTGGGTTTGGAATCTTCTCGAAAAATTTTTACCGAATTTTATTATCTACTTAAAATCCAAACTTTTACCAATAACAAGGCTGTACGGTTCTTTAAACGCAAACCTGCTAACGGCGCAGAGCTATGGTGTTTTTGTCCGTGGCAGTCATTTTGAGACGCCATTACCGATTCGCGCGCAGACTTTCCCGTGCTAAATCATAACGAATGGCGCGAAACGACGCCCGAGTCGTATTCTTAAGTTTTGTTTAATCGAGTTTATCCAACCATTCTTTATATTTATATCCAATTGTTATGGAGTTAAACGTATTAGTCTTTGAATTTAAATGGAAAGAAGCGTCTTTAGTTTATTCTTTGGTGTATTTTGGACATTGAAGACGCGTCGTCATATAAATGTATACGTTACAATTCGAATATGGTAGACGTATACATGGTAACACATAAACCGTTAGGTACAACTTAAACCGGCTTCTGTGGCTGATTTCAGGAACTACTTCATATATAATATTTTTTTCTAAATACTTCCATAACATACAGAAAAATTAGGCGTTACGTAAGCATTAATCTCTTATCTCTTCACTATACCACTGGCAAATATTTCAAATAAAGTCTACAGACTACTCGACTAGCTTGCAGATCCAGTAGAAAGTCAAGTAGTAAGTCAACTCAGACAAATATCTATGTAAGTTGCTCGAGTATTTGTTATAAGTGTTTGTAAATTGATCTATATAAATATGTATTTGGAAATGTATGTAGGTATATAAAATACATAATATGTTCATCATTTGTCTGGTATTAAAACACAGGCTCAGTATAGTTTGTGATCAGATGGCTATGCGAGGAAGCGTCAAGTATTGTCATAATTATGAAATAAACAAATTCCTGATTTTGTTTGATTAAAATCACAATTGTAGGAAAGTAGACAAGTTGTATGACTTGTTATAGTGTAATTTGTTTCTTCTCTCGAAGATAGAAAAGCGTGGTCAAAATTATGTATGTGAGGAGTGAATCTGTCTTTATGGATAATGAGTTTCAGATGTGATGTACGTGCAGAATTAAAGTTTCAAATATCGACTAAAACCGTGCGTGGAATAGAGAATTATGATCGTGCGTACTACACCAGCCGTGAGTCTTGATTCAGACAGCATTAAAGGTAAATTAAAGTGTATACTTATTATATATTATACACCATTGTCAATCCAGGTCCTTTACGGGATTGTAGAGAGCATCAGATGCGTAATATCTTTATCCTTACAGAACTGACGGGCTTCCTCTATTTTCATCTTTCCTTTAACACGCACGCCGCCGGTTGTTTCATTCCGGCAAATTTATATGTATAACCAAAGTAGTTAATAAATAAATTAATGTCCATTCCATTCGAATTCATCTACATTTGCATTTAGATTGAAACGCAATATTGAATTACGCATAGCTGATGTAAAAATAACATTGTAATTATTATTTCACGGTAATGATGTACACACTGCAATGTGGCGACATCACTCGTACACTGTTTACATCATTATCAGCCTGCTTTCTACTGACGACATACTGGCCAGGGTATCTACAGGAATATGTACATATCTGGAAGGTGACAAACATACATTAATAATAATACGATTTGATCACACGGCTATCTGACCTGCAAATAGGCTTAATCTCTGCTAATAATTAATAAATATACATATGAAAGTTTTCAAATAGGTACATATTTATACAGGTAAATTAGACCCAAACACAAAATAGGGATTCACGTTTATAATCACCAATATTAGTCCTAGGTGAGAATTGCAATTACCAGCAGTTAGGGTCGAAACAAGTGAACTAGTAGGTTAAGCAATGGTCACTTGAAATATTTTGTTCCTGACGATGGAAGCCTCTATCCCAGTCCTAGATCTATTCAAGGAAAATCGCATCAAATTCACGAATGAATCAACTTCCATTTAAATACTCAACCCACTTTCCTGCCACCGATATTTTCCATCCAATCGTAAATTATTCCATTAAAAATCTTCTGTTCTTTTTCTGCCGTCGTCGGTACTTTAAACAATTCTATATTTTTAAAAGAAAAAAGAAATAGATCTTTTAATGTACCAGCAAACACTAAAAGCTTCAGGACTACATCGGTAGTAAAATATCCTTCTCTATGACATGGGACTCTTGGAAAAACCCTAAAAAAAGAGGACATTAATCTGGAAACACATTAGTTGCTGTTTTGGTGTAGTTCATAGCCGAAGATGTCTGCTAGTCGCATACATGTTAGAAGTTGGCTAATTTTTATTCATTCACAAAATTGCAAATTTGAGCTAAAATTTTTCATGTCCTCCCAAACACAATTTTTAATGATAAAATCATTTTGATTACCATTAAACAATAATCGCAAAAAATATACAACTGAAACCATTGTAATAGGAGTTTTTACGCATATTTTGTAGTCTGTGGTCCGCGGTCATCCTCAAAATCGAACTCCAAAGTTTACGCTACTTTTGAAAGGATCCCTCAGTATACCATTTTTTACATATTACACTAAACATTTAATAATATAATACGTCAGATCATATCCACCATACTTTATAAAAACCTCATTCTATTTCACAAAGCTGACAACCCTGCTGCCGGCAACCTTAAAAAAGCGGGAAATGAAAACAAAATGGAGGTTCGAAGCCTTTTTGCAATTGTAATCCTGCATTTAAAAGCTCTCAGGACCATAGATACTTTGAAAACGGTTAAACGGCAGTGCTTTTAATAAAAAGAGGCGGCTTATAAATAGTCTGCCTTTTATTACATTGTCATAGTAGGGCTGCCAACTGGAGGAAAAATGAACTTACGTATAAAAACTCTGAAAAATTTTATTTAATTTACATGTAATGGATTGAGATGTTAATGGCGTGTATATTTTTCTATATGAATTGTAAGTACATATAACAGCTACGATAAAGATACAGAGTACGAAATACATTACAACTGCCGGCCATCTCTAACTGATCGCAAGTATAACATTACACCCATCTAATATTAATTACAAGAGGTATTACCATCAGCCTGTTCCGGTCCACTGTTACACATAGGCCTTCAGATCTTTAGCGTATCCAACCATTGTCAGCCACTTTGCGTATATGGCCACTCCGCCTATCTGGTTTGCATGGGGTATGCAAGAAAAAAATACAGATGGCTTCATAGTGGCATATTCATCTATAAGATTTTCTTCTGGAAAATTCCAAGCACAACATTTATGACTAAACAGTTCGGAAAGTGAACGTAACAACCAGATAATCTTTAACTTTTTCCATAATATGCCATTTGTTACTCAGCGTCTCCTCTCCGTAGAATCCTAAGTAACTTCAATACGATAAATATACGATCTTTCATCTCTCATTTCATTGACGATTTGGAAACATCCCGTCTGTTTTGTTTTACCCTTATACAAAATTTCCACGAAACTGGCACAATGGTTCAGATGTCAAAATGAATTAAACAAAAAGAGTACTTTAATTTATATTATGATTTTGGATTACTAGTATACTTAACGTTTGATTTGTGTTTACAATTATTAGCTTTTACAATTATTAGGTTTTAGCATATCATCACGCCGGTCCCTCACTCGATAGCCAGAGAGAGGCAAGTGCTAAATACTTCTAACCTTACAGACCTACCGTGCTTCTTCTATTTCATCAACCTCCTCCTTGTAAATCTTCTGACAGTCCGTTAGCCGATATTTGAAGTATTTGGTCAAGATAAGTTATAGTTATAAATTAAGGAGATTTCAGAGTATGAAACCTATGCATTAATGAAATATTTTTCGGATAATTTAATCCATTTCTTGGCCCGTATATAGCGCGGCGCGCGCGAGTAATACAATCGATGGCGCGTTTGGCGGCGAGCAGAAAATTGGTAAAGTTTGAGCCTTAGAGCAAAAACCTCGTGAACTGTTGTTTCTACAGTACATCTTTAAGCTGTGGATTTTGTAAATTGCTTCATCTTTTTTCATGAGACTTCCAATCTCTGGAGTGGTTGCGTCTTGTATAAACTCTGTTTAGTTTGGCCGGTGGAGGTATATATGTACATTGTGCGTTAGTCTCTCCCTGAGGGAACAAATCGCGAACATTTGCCGTCTGTAAGGCTGCTCATTGCATATGAGTAGTTTTCTTTAACCACTGAAAATATGTATATATTCATAGACAATCATTATCAGTATTTGCTTATGTTTGCTCTTTTTACATCCAGACAAACAACGAGATTTGTGTTCATAACGAAAAAACCTTGCCCAGGTAAAACTGAACCTATATCCTCCGGCTTAAAAACATAGATGAGTATTATACCAAAAGGGCGATAATCTTGGAACAACATAAACGTCTATATTTTAAATCTTACTGTACATTTTTTTTCGAATTCATTATACCCTCTCAGGGACTTATTTACATGTTTTAAAATCCAATGTTATCCTTTCATGTTAATGAAGACGTCATTTGCATGTGACGTACACCTTTGATGTGTTTTGTGTTAACAAAAAATCTTATTTAATGTGTAATCCACATACCCAACGTAGTATTTTGTACAAACCACGTCAAGAGAGTCCTATGTCAAGCAGTAGCTACATGTCTCTCCTAATAATGGAATAAATTAAAAAAGTAACTTTTAGTTGCAATAAAAATCGATTGTCCAATTTTTACTTAAACTTTACCGAGTAGACATGTTAAGGGGTGGTATGAAAGCAATAGTACCACTTGTAAAATATCCAGGTAGTAGAAACATTCCATCACGCTGCGGGGGTGGATGTGACGGTGGGTTCTAACTAGAGCAACGCGATTACGTAAGGGGTGCGTTGATTACGATTTTAATACGGTATAATTCGTCAAGGCATACAATTAAGTAGAAGACAATTTAACGAGAGATGGAGGAAGATATCGTATAAACTTGTTTAAGATAATCATGATGATGATGGAAGGCTATGGAAGTTGGTTTCGTACGCTTTTATGACAAGTTCTTTGTCACAGATAACATAATATATCAGCTTGTCATAAACTATTTACATGATTTGTTTTTACTGCGTCCAATTTATGTTTGTTTATATAGAAAAAAAAAAAAATATTATTCAGTCATTGATTAAATATTCATAATAATTCAATTAGATGATTATACTTATTCGTATTAATAACTGAATATTTTGTTTGTTGAACATTACACAATATAATTTTATTAATAAGTAAAGAGATTTTGTACGATATCTCCACATACGGGTGTTAGATTCAGTAATCAGACCTCTGATAAAATGTACATGTGCATTAATAATATATAACAATTTATAGATGCTTAGAAAATTTTATACACCCAGATACAGAACAAATACTCGAGCTTACACAAATATGTGTATTACGAATAGGACCCACTACCCCCGATTCAGCAGACTGCAATTTCTCTATCCCCTGAATCAAGAAATCAATAAAATCATTAAGAAAAACGTACAAATTATTCGTGTTTTGTATTAATTATACAAATGTTATTGAAATTTTAAACTAATATAGTCACATGAATATATTGTTGCCGCGTATTTTAAAAATATTTTGTATTTCCAAACATTAAGGCTCATATCTAATGTTTCTAAAAAGGATTGTCCGCGTATAATTATATTTTTTGACATATCACTTTGTCATTTCTTTTTCCGAGTACTAGTCCATGACAGTATGTCTATGCCAGTGTATCATCGACTCGCTAGAGGGCGTTGGTGACATAAAGAAATAAAATATTCCAGACGATCCGAGCCAAGAAGTCCCATTGACCCGGTTAGCAATAGGAAAACTCACGAACTGCAAATATTTATTCCGAGAGGTTACGTAATTAGTTTCCTGCTTTCCCAATCAATTAGACTCCATCAATATGTATTGTCTGTCGTTATTTCACTTCCGTTTCTGTTACATAACAACGGACAATCTAGCGAGCTTGTATCAAAGCTGCAATTATACGATAGGTATAAGATAATATACTCATCTTGTTTTATTCTATTATGTAGGATGTGACCCAGATACGCCTTCTTAATCACATGCAAAATATATTTTACATTGTAATTAAAGGAAAGAGGTATTTTTTATAATGTTTTCTAGTATCCATCAACTAAATTATTTTACTAGGTTATAAATAATATAATTATAACGTTATAGCATGTAATCTTGCCTAGATAGTGCAGTGTACTTAGATAGGACTAGATGCCCTGGCTGGCTGCGGGCAACAGCATAGGCGGTGCGAGATGTCGTGCTCTGTGTCCCCCAACCCACGTGTCCAGCTGGATTATGAGAAATAAACCCGCAGTAGTGGGCTATGTCCAGCAGTGGATTTATATAGGTTAATGATGTGTCACATAATATAAGAGACGATCCGGCTTAACTGTAAATCGATAAACCGCGCAAGTTGTTAATCTAATTAAGATTGATCAGGGGTGCCAGTTAGGACATTACATTGTAGCTTATGTTTAATTATATTCATTAATAAACACATTTTGTTAAACGTAAAATTATATAGTGAAGTAAATAAATCTATCAGAATAATATTACACATTAATTTTATAGAACAATACGTTGTATTATGATCCATAAACAACATGTAGGTCATATGGAAAGGCGCGGGAGATATCAGGATTATTTAAAAAACAAAAGTAGGTTTTATTGTTTTAAAAACATTTTCCAATCAAGTTCAATGTTATCTTCGAAATCCAAAACAGTTTTCATTCGATTTTGTCCGAAGAATTTCCGTGAACCGTTAAATTGGAAAAGAAAACTGATTTTTTTCGTATAAAAAGATCGAGTGTCTTGGACTACGGCACAGACAGTGAGTAGAAGCGGCATCATGGCGTTCACGGCATACTTCTTTTTGGTTGGTAAGTCATTACTACGAATGTGGATAGAAGCAGGTGCCAAGGGAGGCCAAGACTCGTTTATCTTAACCAAATAGGTTAAATACTGGCTGATGGAGGAGTAAAGTCTTCAAATGAAACGTGTGTGTATGTAACTAATGGCAGTACTGTAATTGGGTGCAGGTAGCAGTGGCAGGGTAGTATTTACACTTTTAGTATCTCATTCTTAATACTTTTATTTTAAATTCTGTCGCGCAATACTGACTCTTAAAACTTTTGACCATTTTAAAATTTGAACAATATTAGAACAGGGAACTGATGTGGAGCACGCTTTTCCCGGAATAATATTTAGCACCCTCAGGAAAATGCCCTTAAATAATGTAGAGTCACACAGGCGACATAACGAAGTAACACGGTTGGCGTGCAGAAGGGAAGTTGGAAAATGAACGAATAATTAACGCTTTAATATGTTCGTCCTTCTCACGTCTCGTGAAAAGCAAATTTTCTAAACACTTCTCATCTAAAAGCACGGGCTATCAACTATTACGCTGTATAGAATTCCAAACACACTTCGTAGCCTTTGCACTTCATAGTCGTCGACGAAGAAATTTTATAGTTACAATTTTTTTTTCCAATTGGAAGGCATTCATACTAAGCCTGATATGTAATTTTCCAGCTTTCTTGTGCACCGCGCACGCAAGTCCGGTGCCACAAACAACGGTCTGCGAAACGACTCCCAACGTCCATCCTGTGCACGGATCAACCATCGTTTGTGAAAAGTCCGCTAACTACCTTCCCTACATCTTGCCACCCCCGGTACCATATCCTGCACTTGGGCCGACGGTGTACGAGTCGACTCCTAATGTGCTGCCATATGGATACTTGCCGTATCCGTTTACCATTCCTTATGGTTACGGGAGCACCAGCGTCATAGAAACTGCTCCTAGTGTAGTCAGCATTGTCTCACAGCCTAGCGTGCCAGTCAGCGCCAATGTGGGGTCTACCACTGTCTGTGAAACATCATCGAATGTGCACCCTCCCCCGGCCGTCGTCAGCATCCAGCCTTACGTATATCCGCAGGTCAGCGCCAACGTCGGAGCCACCACAGTGTGTGAGTCCACGCCAAGCGTTGTGTCAGCGTGCCTGCCCCTACCATACCCTGGCCTCTTATCTGGTTTAGGCGTGGCGCCGGTCGGAGTGGCTTTACATTAAACGACCAGAATTTTTTGTGTTTCGATCAGCCCCAGATTATACAGAAGCCTGGGATTTAACTGACCTGTAGATTCAGGCTAAACATTCTGAAAAAGACCACAGCTATTTTCCTAAGGTTTTCATAGATACTTAATCCTTTTTAAGACGTTGAGGGTCCCATTGAGCCATAGTTTAAAATTTATGAAATGTAACATCCGGCTCTTCTTCTTTACACGTTTTCTATCTCTTATCACATTATAAATGCAAATCTTTTGTCAAGTCTACGATATGTATAGATCATAGTCCACCACGCTGTTCCAGTGCGGATATAAATTTGTTGTTTTCTGGTCTTCAATTATTAATGTTTATTAATTAATATTGCATGTGATAAAAAATCTTCAGACAAAATCACAGTTTGTTATCTTTCTAACAATCTAAATTGTTTGTATGTGTGTTGGTGTATTGAAGCTTGCTTTAATTAAAATGGCGGCTGTTAAACATATACACACACCATTGTCTGGATGGAAAAAAAAATGTATCTTCATGTCATCAAAATTATAATTACTATGTAGTTTAGCTATTTTTATTTAAAGTAAGTAACCGAATTTAGTTATACATATTAACATGCTTTCGAAAACACTTGAACCTTCGTGTCGGTTCGCCCTTGAATGTTCTCTATTAAAGCGTTGATTAGATCCGATAAGATTTTAAAAACCTTAAATTTAAATTTAAATTTTGAACATTCTAAGGTGTACACCTACTTACACTAAAAATGCCCCCTTAGGAAAATCCTAAGGTAGTGTGACGTGAGAAACAAAGAACTTAAAGAAATAACTAGCTGATGTAAACACAAGGATGTGTGAAGCTGAGGCAGTTATACGAATCTGTAAGGTTTGAGTCTGATTTTTGGAGATAACTGTAGTATGGAAGGAGTGGAAGTTAGCTTCGGTTCCGCCCATTACTAATAATCTGGTAACCATAGCACAAACTTTGTCTAGTTTAGTATCAGATGGGTGTGAGTAAACTTATTCAAGACTATATTATACCAACTATGGTACGGTGTTTGTATACCTGTCTGCCCTTGAAGGTCTCGCTCGTAGGGTGAAAACCTCCCTATCCTAAGTATCAACTCACACAACAGCAATTGTATAAACAAAAGGACAACAGCACAAATTGTTGTTTGTCACGCGAACGTTGCCCCCACCGGAAATCGAATGGGGAGCCCCTCATATTTAAATAGCCTACCTCTATTATAACTACAGTCCATATTCAAAGTATATCAATATCTATTCGGGTGGTCTTGGGTCCCAGTATTAGCACGCGCTTTTGACTTTATAACTTTGGACTTTTAAAGTAATCTCCATTTGATATTGGAAGAGAAAACGTGAGAAGACTTTTAAGCTTCACAGTTAACATATACATAAACAGGATATACCTATATATAAAGGATTAAAAAATACAATTTGAATAGATTAAAAAAGTTTTTCCATTACCATATTTTTTAATCTGTTGAATTGCTATCAAAAGTATTATTGGATTATGTTTTATGATTACGGTAAAAAAAGTTTTATGTTAGAAATTCTGTATTAATTATTTTATGGGCGCGCTCGTGACCAGGGCGCCTTGGTAGAGGCTATATAATTGGGTGGCGACGGACCGGGATGGTGTTTTGAACGATTAAAGAAAAAAAATTGCTTGTCTTTTTGTGTTTAACACTATAGGATTAATTTAACATTCTAATAAGAGAGAAGCGTGGATAAAATCGTTATGATTTTGCAAAATCTTTATTGCATTTAAATTAACAATGTTTTTATTGTTTTTCTATTTTAACTTTCCCTCTGTAATACATAACAGAACTACGGCCTCGTGTCATTAAAGAAAATAATTATTTATCTTTATTATTGCTTGTTTTTTAAATTTTTTATCTTATGTTTCATAGCCCGTTACCTACTAGAGGAAATAGTTTATATATGTATATACTTCTGCTCAATTTGGTTATAAATAACTAAGTTCATTTAACATTAACTAGTGCGCCAAAGTAATCGGGGCCAAACCTAATCTTCGTTGTGAATTTTGCTCCTTTCAACCACAGAGTTGCAGGAAACTGTCATCGAAAATCATCTCCCTATTCAATTCAAACAAATGACCAGCAGCGAGCTCAAGAGGCTTCAATTTGAGGCTGTATTTGTAACCATGAACTATGTAATAGACGAAAAGCAGTGTTATAGTGAACTAGATGACACAAGTCGGGTAACTGCCTAATGTTGCAGTTCTGGATACAGATTTCTTATCGCAAGACGACTTGAGATAATTACTTAATATTAATTGTTTTTAATTACCGTTTTTATAATTTCGATTATCTCCCTTTTTAATACCTGTCCTGTTGTATCATGTTGTATACATATATGCCAAAAAACAGTATTTACTTTCTTCCTTATATTTTTTCAATTCTGATTATGTACTTGTCTCCGCTTTAAAACTATCCACATTCTGCTCCAATCCTACGTTGGGTTTCTGATGTCTCCAATATAGGTATATTAAGTTTCTTTTTAGTTGTTCAGATTTTATCGGCTAGCTAGCTAGTGTGTATACAAATTGTGCACTCAAATTAAAAATAAGGCTTTAGAATGCATTATTGGCATAGGTTATAAGTTGCTGCGCAGGGATCCGAGATTCGATTCCTGACGCATTGGACTAAGGGAATTTATGTGCTCTCAGGATTAAGTATCACTCGCTTTAACAATAGGGTTGAGGGGTTGAAGGGGGAAGGCATTGAAAAGGAACTGCAGGTCTCAAATTGTGTTGTCTTCGATGTACGACTTTTTTTAACCCTCGCTTGACCAGCGTTTTAGACTGTGGATTCCATTTTTTTCATTCTAAGAGTAGAATCATTGCCAACAAGTTGTTAGCAAAATGAGTTAGTAATTAGAATTCTTCATTATATTCAAATTATTACAGTCCAATATTGTTTTTAATAACAAAATATTTGATCTTCTTAGTTTTTTTTTTTTCGAAAAATTGATGTTATTCGAGAAATGATTTAGAGTTT
>DWEE01002255.1:0-11804 GCA_018245755.1 Parelbella macleannani
CTCTCTTATTTTTCGTTATATCCTATTGCATGTTTAACACTTGACATGCGAAGTTGATTCAACTAGTAACCAAGAAAGGTCTTGGCTAACTCAAAAGATTCAACATGAGCTCACCGGATTTCCATCGTGATGAGTAATGGTCGAGGACGATAGAGCGAAGTGTCCTAGTATAATGCCCATGAACGTCAGGAGTCCATTACATTGTTCGCTGCCAGCAGCAGTTGTTGAGGCGCACTCACCGAATGTTCTCGGCGGCGAACTCCTTGGCGAGAAAGTGCGCGAAGGCGGCCGCGCCGGCTGGGTCCGCCAGCAGCTGCTCCAGGCCCAGCGACCAGCGCGCCACGCCGCCGCCGCGCGTGCCGCCCGGGCCCGAGCCCTCGCTCATTTGCTGTTGCCACCATCAAGTAATAAATGTTATGTAAATAGTTTGCTAACATGGAAGGGTGAATAGGCATGGGGCTCTACACTTTCTATCAGGCGCTTAAATATTAAATGCTTACAGTGTGTGAGAATCTTCACGAGAATATTGACTACATAACCCATGTGGGAGCGCAGCAACACAATTTTATGTAACCCAGTCGCCATGACCAAAATCGGTTGGACTACTACAATTAAATGCTTTAGAAAAAATCTCGGTTTAAATAAATAATACATGAAATACCAATGGCTAAACCACTCGTAGAACCTATAGTCCTATTTGGTGATTTAAGACTAGAACTTAACTTCGAATTGTAAATAATATTCCTACTATACTTTCTTGTTTTTAGCCGCAACACTACTTAAACGAAATACATTTTTTCTTCCTTTCTGTGTAGAAAGGTCAGTTGCTGTGTAACTGACCTTGTTGTACATGTTGCGGTGGTCGTGATGGCGGTAGGAGCTGCCTGCGCCCGCGCCGGTCGTCCAGCGGCGGAACGGCGACGCCTGCTCGCTCTGGGGACAACCAACACACACATCAATATACGAATCATAACATATGTATATACATATATCATTCATAACACAGTTGCAGTACATTCATTATGTAACAACGCTAACATTTGTAGTAGGTACAGTTGAAAGAAACGTTTCATTTGAGACTGTTGGTATAAAAATTATAATGGCCACACTCTGATGGACTGTAGATGTGGATTTAACTAACGTAACGTGACGTCATTACAATAATAATGAATGGAAACACAAATAACAATTCGTAGACTACACACCGCGCTATGGTACTGGACGGCAGGGCTTTCATATCACAAGGTACAATAGAACAAAACACCTGTAAAACTGTTGATATGTTTACTGACAGTAATCATACTCGTATAATGTATTTAATGCCACTAACTTAGGTTATAAACGCTGTGATTTATACCACAGTTCATGTACTCGATGAATCATTGCGACGGGAACGAGCGTATCAGTATGTAGAGTAGGCAGGAATCCCGCCGGGCGACCGTGGGAACTTTTAACGTCTGAACTTAATGTGCTTTTTCCGACCCTTTTATTGTTCCACTGCTGGACACGAGTCGTCTCTCAGAAGGAGAATGAAGGTTTTATATCGACAGAGAAGTAGCGTACCACATGAAGAAGCGGCAAAAGAAGGAAAGAAAGGTAGCCTAGTGGTTTGAAATACAGCTTCTCTTTAAGTCTTTTTATCTTTGAAACAAATGACACCTGCTGTGGCGCAAGGGCCGGAACGAAAAGACATTAAATGATACAAGGCAGCAACAGATCAGTACTTGCTGAGCGTCTTTCATAGATATATCTATCTTAGAATACAGCAATCTATCACTTATCCGCTCTGACAGCATCACTCTTAACCATTGGCAGCCTGTGCTGGCAACAGCTCTCAACGCGTGCGCCGGTGACAGGCGACAATATGTCATATCAAACGAAACTATATGCCATGGAATCGCGTGATACGTACACGCGTGTACCACGAGCTAACAATACCCTGTTCAATATAACACGCAAAAATCAACTTGACATTTGTGAGACATGCACCAATACTTATCGCTTTCGACCTAAAAGCGCTTGTAGTGCGCTATTATGTAATTATGACAAGGTGACTAGTTAACTTCTGCGAGTTATACGTGTATTACTTTAGATGTACGGCCGATAACAGTTCGTGCGGACAGGAAAACCCGTGTCAGCGTGTGTACAATACGAGTTTGTTTAAATCAATGTTTGCGATGACTTTGTGACGCTTTCTAAGTTAATATCACATCACGGGTTGTATTCGCCGAAAAAGTAGGCCATGGGGTGTAGTACGTCAAATGTAATAAATAGGGTGTGAACCTAGTGCTATACACCGGGTACAAATTCGGGTTCCAAGCCGTACTGTACTGTCCAGTCAAATTAACATAAATAAAGTATAATTCGGATTAAAGTTAAGTATTGGGTAACCTTTCGGTGAATAATCAAAATATTTTTGTCATACGACAAAATCATATAAACAAACCAGCAAAAGTTGTACATGCACATATACATACATATGTGTGTATATAGACAAATAAAAACAATTATCGCAACCAAGTATGTGGTCGCAGCGGGCTCGACTGGCAATGATGACCAAGTAATGGTTGGTCAACGTAATTATTATTAGCCGTTAATAGAGGAAGACCATACAGAAATGATATTAATAATAATACCCTGATGCAACGCACATGCGGTCACTCGATCACATATTAAGCAAATGAAAACAATGTACAGGTATAATATATTGTTTAATATTGAACGGCTGATTTTTGATCTATTTACGTCTATAATAGGGTGTATAAAAACTGTTATATCCTCTACCACGTAATTTAGGGGGTAGGTAGAGAGCAAAGGATGCTAAATATTTCTATTCTTAGTGACCTGACGTGCTTCTTCAAAATTCAATACTCCTTCCACAAGCTTGCGCCGGTTTCCTAACAGTATAATTAAAAGTTATGACATTAAATTTGCATTCGAGAGGAGGTCATTGTTGACTGTGAAAAGATGAAAGTATCGGTGAGGATGATGATGATGATAATTATATATAAATTAAAAACAACAATTTACCTCGCCTTTCCAATCAGTAACGTACCATACAACCATTTTTGCAACGGCGTAATAATACGAGGTATAGTAATTTCGCCAAAAAATCTCACACTTTTGGTTATCAAAACGGATAAGATAGAAACACTACAATGTGCAATTTACATCCGTTGTAATTATTTATCATCAACAGTCCTATATAAAGCACAATTCGCCACAATTAAGTACAACAAATTATTTTTTTGGAAGTCCAAATAGTCACTAAATTCAGCCCCTACTGGAAAATAATCACGACACACTCGTTTATGAAATTCAACACTCCGTGGAAATTGTAGAGAAGGTACAATTATTACAAAACTATTAGCAAAAACTTGAAATTAGCGCACGGCTCACGAAACGAACGCGGTGGAAACTTCCAGAATGTACTAGAAAATTCTGGATCTAAAAGACAAGACGCGCGCTCTAAATGCACTCGTCCCGACCGCCAGTAGCGAAATGCGCACCAAAATCGCAACGTCCTCGCATGCGACGCAACGCGAAATTACAATGACAATCACAGCGAATAAACTGTCCTGTTTCCGGCGATGTGCGGTGCAAGTTGAAAGAGCAAGCGTGTCTAAGGCTAATTATGTTGAAAAATTTAGATTAATCACAATGTACACTGTTTGACTTTACTATTCTATCGCTTTGTAGATCAACGATAGAATCGGAATTGCATTGAAATTGCATGCCTTTGTCGATCTGATCTAAAACGAATGTTTATCAATTAATTAAACTAAACATATTAGCTAATCAACTAAAAGCATAAAGTTAATTTCCAATAAAAAAGGAGAGTAGTCAGACGTCTTCCAAAAAATCGTTTTAAGTGAATGTTAGGTTAAAAATGTAGCATCTTTGAAAGGCTTCAAATTGTTCTATACAAGATACAAGAATTTTTCATAAGTTTAGAATGTTTGTTTGTTTAGTTCTGAGGTTAATTGCCATCGTCGACAGTATTAATGATCACAAAGTAACGTCAGCAGAAGATGCACTTCAAATGGTTCCTATTTACATTAATGGTATAAAAATAAAAAATAATTCTACATATCTAACCGTTTGTATAACCTTCACGTGAATTCTTTTTCATGGTATTAAATATGGAAATTGTTTAAACTATACATTTATAGAATAAACAATTTTTTCAGCCCATCCGGCATTCAATAAAATAGTACACTTTACAAAGGAATAAAAAATATACAGAGCTGAAGATGTGCCAATTCATGAATATTATGATATTATAAGTATTGCTTCAATTATTCAAACTGGGATTGTCCAAGGGTTTCTTACGTGCAAACAAATAAGCGGAAAATAGCCAGATGCTCTTAAATATACCAAGGATGTAATGAGCAATATAAAACTAAATCATTTTGCAAATTGAATGACTATGTTCCGAACGAGTAACGGAGACTAACTAACAAACAAAATGTATCAATACAAAGCAACTTCAAAAGATTCGTAAATAAAGGATTTAGCGACGAAGGATGCAATGAAAATGTTTATTCAGCACACGATATTATTGGGCAAGGTTGTGGACTGAATCAACCCATAGTATATTATCTGGTATCGTATCAGTTTGAGCCGATAATTGGAGCAAGGCCGAGGTCCACGCTGATACACTTCTGTCCCATATAACTCGACAAACACTCCATACATCATTCGTCGCATCGTCGTATCAGAATGCGATACTGGCTGCAGTATCGCAGCACGCACCGTCCTATTGAAAATATTGTTAGATTTTAAGTTAGTATTAATCATGTTATTTAGTTCTGTAAATTTCATTGGTTGGAATACAAATTTATTTTACATAACATAGCATGACGCTTGCATTTGCCTGAAAGGGGAGCAGGTGATATTGTCCTCCACACATTGGACCAGTTATGTTATACGTTCATGGAAGACACGGTAAGTTTGATTTATTTCAATATCGTTTTATAAATAATTTCCCTCGCGGGCTATGACATCCTAATCGTTGCATCAAAAAGACAATACAGATGAAAGGTTCTATTTTCCGCTCTCTTCCCAAACTTGCGTGGTATCCTTGACGCAATTGGTTTCCAACAGGAGGCGATCGTCGCTTCTGGCTGTCGTCCAGGCAGCGTGCTGCCTCTAAATACGGCCTTATGACGTACAGAGTAAGGTCCAAAAATGTCAAGACTCGGGAATGTCATTATGAATGGCTGGACGCCTCGATTGTTTGTCACATATGGAATTGCTTTGTGAGGCCGACGACACTGATGTTCGAAATTGTGCTCTATTACTGTTCACCATAGAGTACAAATTTGAATATTAACAATGTTTAATTGAACAGAACAATAGTATAATAGCCAGATGGACAGGTACGATAGCTCATACAAATATTGTTAGAACGAAATATTATCAGCGCAGAGTGTAGGGAAAAAATCACATGATTCAGACATGACTGCGGCGTCAGGATGTTTGTAATTAGCAGCTTGTATAGGATTCGCGTACGTATTGTCAGTGAAGGATTCTATTTCATTCACAGTTCCGGGTTCGATTTTTGCAATTCGAAGGGGAGCTAGACAGCAGAAACCAAGATTTAAAGAACACTGCATTTGAGCAGATAGAGAACACTGAGTATCAAATCAAACATTTCTATTCTACCGGACCTGACGTACTTGTTGTACATTTATCACTCTCAATAGACTGGTTTCGGAAACTTCTTAAATACACAATTATTTAAACGCTTTAAGGATGAAGGAAAGATAACAAGGTAACCTCATTAAGCGATGGACCGTATCGGTTAGAGGCAGACAATTCAGTGTGCGTGCAAAGTGTATCGATCAATGGGGGAACGATTAAGAAGAAGAAGAAAAGCCTTATTCAGTGGTATCATTTTCTGTTACACCCCAACTGACGCAAATGTGCATAGGGGTTTACGTGCATGACTCAAATTCCTGTACAATAGCTAGTGCGGAGTAAATTGCTGGGCGCCATTTACTCCAAGTTAGGAAAACAATGGCATATGCTGCTTAATATGACCATACATATGTAAGTACCAATATTACTAATGTTAAAAAATAGCGACCATAAATTTAACGCGTCATTTAGTGGTATAGATTTATCTTTAATACAATGTAAAATTCAGGGAATAAATGAATGTAATTAGATAGAATATCTTTACAATTCACATTAAATTAAATAGGAATAATTCATCATAACATTAAGGCCCTTCGTACACAAGGCTACGCCAAGTCTTCGATACTAATGTTGTATACGACATTAGTATCGATTCGTGAGTATCGAGTAGCGCACGATCCGTACACACGACATTGAATCGGACGACGCTATAGACTGATTCGTTTTAGACCTATCTGGGGTCCTTTCCTTCAAATCCCTGCTGGCGAAGGCTCATGAAGGAACTGCCCGTACTTGTCGTTGATCAACTAGGCCTTCGCCTTCTAAAGGTAAATCTTGTAGGACAGGAGAACAAGAAAAATAGATAATGAAAAAAAGGGTTAACCGGCGATTGGCTAACGCAGCAGACTGTGGTTTTAACCCTTGTCATTCTAAGAGGAGAACAGTATCGTTAAGTGGAACGAAAAAAGGGTTAATGACCATGTTGATTATAATTATGATGGTTATGAAGTAGATGATGATGAAGAAGCAGATGATGATGTACAAATAAGAAAGAAAACTCACGAGCCAGGATAACTTCGTCAGTAGCTTTTCAATTACCAGAGTAGGCATTTCTCTAACGGAAGTGTCTTATGGCATCACTCTCCAACACGTCAATATTAGCGGATTAAAACAGGCAATTTACTTTAAACACCGTTTAAATTGCAAACAGGTAAAGAAAATTACAATCGTCCACTAACAAACGTTTACTTAAACAGTCTTCGTTTCACGATCCAACACTGTTTAGTTAACAAAACTAACGTAAACGCAGAAAATTAAGTTAACATTGTGTGCTCACGAAACTAAACGTAAATGAAGGTTGTGTTTCACAATAATCAAAGGTATTCTAATACATTTCCACATAGACACGTAGAAACGTTATGAAACCACGCTAGAGTGTGGAATGAGACGTGGATTATTTATATGAAGATATATATGAATAAGTGTTTCTAAGTGAATGTTGAAATTGGAACGCAGACGTGTGTTCAAAGTGAGAGTTTGGAAGAGACTGTTGTTAAGCCAGCGCCCGGCTGTCGACAACGGCTAGCGGCGGTTGTCCTCTTATTAATTGACTTATCAGCGCGTTATCAGCTGTTTGATAGGGTTGTCACAAACGGGAATTATATTTATTTATTTTTCGTATCCAGTGGTTACAACGATAGTTATAATGATTTATGTAATAATTATAACGGTGTAATACTTTTAATCGGTTCGTTCATTGATAGGTAAACTTGGCTGCTGAGCTGAGTGTCAATCTGATTCTAATATGAGACAAATATCAGTGTGCTCATAATTCTATGAGCGCAAAATTACCCATGTGATATATATATCTATATAAACTAAACTTGCATAGTGATTTTATTGTCAGATTACTATAGCATAAGCTCTGCCTAAATTGGGATTACATGACCTGTCCTACTCCATAAGGGACCTGGCGTGACATGTAATGGAAATAATAAAACTTTGGAGAAATGTATGTTTGACAACCCTAAATAATCACGCTAAGGCCGCGTGGCGCTCCCCGTCCGCCCACGCTGGAAAAGCGCTGAAAACCATATTATCCTGTAAACGGGTTATCGTATCACGGTGCAGTGGGCACTGAACAATTATTTGTCTCATCGCCGGCACATACCTCACCTTATCAGCCATCGCTCACCGATTGTACAACCATATTAAACAATTAGGTACCTACATGGTTTTTGTGTAGGTTTATGCTTACGCTCGTTTCGACATTTACACCTATCGTAACAATGTTGATGGTTTACATATGAACATCTCGCTTCCGCGGTCTACGATTCGAATCATGGTTAAACACTTGTAAGCCAGCAAATATACAAATACATATGTTTCAAGATTTGTCATTTTGGTATAATGATGAAGAAAAATATTGCGTGGAACCACAGATCTTAGAGTTATTAATGATGTGTGTCTTTGGAATGCAAGTCTAATATAACAAATTAGGTGACATATACATATATATTAGCTTTCTACACTCCTTTTTTATATTTACTATTAGGCTACCTTACCTCCCACTCTCCATGAGTGATATTCTTTTTAAAGGGGTCCAAACATTATTTTCACAAATTTATATCCAAAACATAATGGACTATGTTAAGGTGTTTTCCTATACTGCACAAAATGTCTTTTTGAGGCCTAATTGGGGAGTTATTTAGAATTTCCACGGTAGAAAATCTTGGAGGTCGATCAATTCACTCAAGAAGACAATGTAAACCCCTGGAAACGTATCGGTTCTTCTGTTAGACCAGGGAATTCAATCCCGGAGGAAGTACAAGCTGTATTTATTAATAAAAAAGATTGATAATTTTAACAACAAATTCATAGAGATAAAAAAGACTATATACAATCTTATCAAATGTTTTAAGTAGATTTATGGATCTCTATCTAATAATGTAGTATTTCTTTTCTTATCTTTATCTTTATGAGGGCTATCGAGGAATTGGCACGATAGTGTCGTTCAAGATTTTACCAGTACATATCGAAGGAAAAAATAAACATTGAATTTCAAAATAGATTGCCTTTTATCAATTAAATTTCTAACCGCTAACGCAGGTAACCAATAAAGGGATATGAGATGAGGAGCTCATAGATTTACATATGTATCCAATCTAAAATAAGTTGTATCTAAGATCTGGTCATGGATACGTTAACCGTTCACGGATACGTCGACCTATATTGGATATTTTTTCCAACCTGTTTGTGGTGGAATCTGAATCGAACGCACCTTTTAAGAATATTCGCACTGGAAAATTTAGTCGAACAGTTCCAACAGTGACTGAGAAAGCAGACTAAAAAAGATTTTGGAAAAGCATATTATACTAGCAATATAATTACACAATAGTATCCATTGTATTTCGTAACAAGTTTCTCATTATTAAAATGACGGGTTAAGGTCACAGTTTCCTATTAGTGGGAAAATATGTTGGCAAGTTTTAAATATGTGATACTCTTAGACGTGCTGCTTTTCTCCTTCTAATCATACTGAGCCATATAATATTGCAAAAAAGCGATTGGATCACCACACCACGTCAGTGGAAAGATGTAGTCGTACCAGCCAAAACGTCGACAACGTAAGATCACGCTTATAATCCCCGAAGGAGTGAGCAGAGAAGTGTAGTACACTCCCACGTTTCACCAGTTAAGGTTATGTCTCAGAGAATAGATAGTGAGTTTATTGCCATACACCGGGTACAGAACCAGACTCCGAGTCACTACTAGAAATTCTAAATTAGAAAAATCCAATAGTACCCGACCCGGGATTTGAACCTAGGACCTCCCTCCCGATCGACAGTCGCGCTTGCAACCACTCCGCCAACGAGGCTGTCAACTGAAACGTGGTTACTACATAAATAATGGTTTATTTAATACAAGAACAGATGCTTTTGTTATTATGCAGCGGCAGGTAGTTGACCGAGTGACGTCAACGCTGATAACAAACTTAAATCCAGTAAAGAACTTATGCAAATGGGCAACATTAGTTAATTAACGTATTTTTTAACCTTTGTTGGAAGCCCAGTGGTGTTTATTCTCTCGGGATTCGGGATTCGGATTTGGGTGCCAGAGTTCAACCAAAGCGATAACATGTCTCTGTGATCACTGTTCATGACTTTTATATCCATGTACCTACTTCGTATTTTTGAAAATAAATATTATTATTATTATTTTATTATTATTCAAGAATCTACGTCAGAAGCTTTTGTGAATTATTCTGTGCTAGTTACTTCCTTTCGCGTCGCCAGTTCAATAAACGTTAAACAATAGCAGTAAAATAATACGGCAACACGTAATCAAAATAGAATTATATAAAAAAACGACAACCTAGATAAAACTTACGTATGTACATGTGTAATACTAATCCGAGTTGAAGACGAAAAAGGTTTAGTATCGATAGAATTTATAGAAACCCGTAAAAGTGACCATAAAAACCTCCCTCATTTTCTTATGCAGTTCAACTGTGACAACAACACGCATAAATTCGATTCAATTGTTTATATTGCATCATAAACCTCTATCGATACGTTTACGGTGTTATAAAACACGCTTATTCTTGATATGAATAATGAAATTGGGATATCTGTCGTAAATTACGATAAGCGAATAAAACAAAAACTATTCAAACAACTCAAGTTGCCGCGGAAACATAGCGTAGTTAATACGATATAGAAGGCATCTCGCAAGGTTTATTTTTATCACCGCTGTCTTAGTTCATAGATGAGTTCAACAAAACTATAACACTGCTTAGTAACCAAACACGTAATATACATATATATAGTGTATGTACACAGGTTTAAACATAAAAAAGTTAAATTGTATTAAATTAAATGATAATAATGTATAAGACACAAACAAATACACTATTCAAATGAATAGAAAACAACCGACAATGAGGTCACTTGAAAAGATTAAACATTTGGGACTACAGCTAAATATAGATGGCTAAAAATAGCTTGCGATGGAAACAGCCATGCAAATAAGATAACATCCCATTATGACAGATAACGTGTAGGATTTTTTCTGATTTCGTTGTATTTGTACACTGATATATGATTCATATATTTTTATCTGCAGAAAGTAGCAAGCAACAACGATAAGTGGCCGCTGGAGTCCAAAAACACCAAGGACCAAAGTTAGTACATAGTCGACAGGATTGTACGAATAGGTGTCTGAATATTACAAACTTCAGTAACTATGAATTTTTAATAATAATAGTTTCCACACACACCAGCGTGAGAATTATGGACAAAACCGCTTACGGCAAGTCTATGTCTAGGATTAGTACAAAATATACATACGTCCGATTAGAATAAGTTGCGAGGCCTAAAGCTCGAGGACTGAAATGTTCGCTCATTTATAAAACAGCCCCCACGTTCCTTACAACAAAACACATAATATTTTTATAAACAATTTTCTCGGGGCCCAAACGTGACCAAAGACGAGAGTGTAAATAAACGTTGTTCAAAAATAGCTGACATTAAGGAAACTGTGCTATATTGCGTGTAGCGAAGTAAAGATTTATTATAATAGCATAGCATTCCAGTTATAACGGTATTTCCAAATCAGAATAGGGTTGTCACATTTACTTAAATTTTTTTCATAACGAAGAAAACTTTTATGCTGTTCAAAGGATAAGGAGACTATTTCTGGCAAATATAAAAAAAAACCGATTGTCATATTCAAATATGATACTGTTAAAAAATAATATTGTATCAACCATAGATCGACAGATAAACTGGTGCATATATAATTTTTCTCTTATAGTTGTATTTGTAGAAAGTTTTATAGTTGTATTTGTAGAAGTTCTCAATAATGTTTTAAAAGGTGCGTGAAATTCTAATCCGCACTTGGACAGCATGGCAGACCTCTACGTTTCCTATACTGCGACGGATCCAACAGTGAAAAGACGAATGGGTTGATGATGATGATGATGTTGGTGTTGATAACGTTGATGACGTTGATGACGTTGATGACGTTGATGACGTTGTTGACGTTGTTGACGTTGTTGACGTTGTTGACGTTGTTGATGTTGTTGATGATGTTTATGATGTTGATGATGTTGATGATGTTGATGATGTTGATGATGTGGATGATGATAACGAATCTCTTAT
>DWEE01002256.1:0-11803 GCA_018245755.1 Parelbella macleannani
GTACCAACACTGACACCTGACGCGAACAAGCTTTGAAATGTGTAAATGAAGTTTTGTTTCGTTTGGAAACCAAATGTCTCAGCCGTACATTTCATAGTTCGTAAATTGTAAAAATGTAAAAATAATTATTGAACAATTTTAAGAAAATATTGTTATGAGTAATTTATGATCTAGTTATATTATTATGAATTATTCACCGATGGATTGTAAATAATGTTGTAGAAATAAACATCAGGAATATGTACTTTGTTTTGGAGGAGGAACAGATTTAGAAATAACTTTTGTTTGATATATCTATTTATTTTAAACTTCATCAATTTAATATATATATAAAATCTTTTAGAACAATTTATGCACGAAATATATTTGTTTTACCTGTCTAATGAATTATCTTTTTCGGTTCATAATATTTAATTACTAATTCGTAGTTAATTCATTTTGATGAAAAATAATTTAAAGTAGCTACAATAAAGTTGATAATGTTTTTCATATTACTACAGATCCTTCCGGCATATCTCTCTGTGGCAACATTACATTAGACGTCACGTCACTCCATTGTTTCTGTTTTGTTCATTCCGAGTTGCAAACTTCATCGCTGAATATTATTGATTAGTGAAAACAACGCTATTAATACACATAAATATCAAATAATCCTCTGGTAATTTTTTAAACGGCACGTAATTAAAATATCATAAAGCACCGGTTGAATATTCTATAAATAATCGTTTGATTTCTTCTAAAAGATCATTTTATTACTATTGGCCTTAAAATATCAATGGTTTGCTTGTAGATTTTTGCCCATACCTATATTTCAAATGTTTTGTACTGCTGTCTCTTGACCCTTCATTGGGGGCTAAAAACTTGCATTGTTTTAATTTTTTTTTGCGCTATATTATATATAACTGTTGTTTCTCTGTAAGTGGTTTTGTTTGATAATATTTTGAGAAAAAAAATGTCTCAAACTAAAAAGGTTAAAGCTTTCATACGTAATTATTTTAAAAATTAATGATGATCGACTAAACTAAAACTGAAACAATCTTTGGTTTTCTGATAGAATAGGTAGTAAGTTTATGGCGCAAAAAAATTAATAAATGTATAACGTTAAAATTATGTACCGTTAATTAAAATTTAAATTAAAAATTAAGTTAGCTCAAAAAAATAAATATGTAACGTTAAAATTATGTTCCGTTAATTAAATCGTAAGTTACAAGTAAACAACCGATTAGAACACAAAATCGCAATTTAAAATGTTCATCACCTGAATATGTCAAATACTGCCACCTGTTGGCGAACAGCTAATTTAACATTTAGCATTTTAAAATTACGGGATTTTCGCTACTTCAATCTTATCGCTACAGCGCCGCTTAAAATCGGGCGAATAAAAATAATGTTTTAAAATGTTATTACATGTATATTAATTTAGTATTTTTACTGAATCTTTACCAAACTGTAATTTTCTTTCTATCATTCAGTAAAATGGTGCTGCTTCATTATATGAATCACGTTTTACTAACCTTCATGATCTTCCTGCTATTCTTAAGCCCGCTAAGTGTTACCATTTTGTTTAACCAGATAATTCTTGACACAAAGCTGAGACATTCCAAATTCATTCATGCATTTCAAAATAATTTAGTTTCTAGCTTTTTTGACAAGACTCATTAAACCGTGATTAACAAGATAACTGTAGCAATGGTGTCATATAAGTTAAAACGTAATATCACGTCTGTAATCCCCGAAGGGGTAGGCAGAGCAGTGTAGTACACTCCCACGTTTCACCAGTTACGTGTAAGTCCCATGGATAGATAGATGGTGAGCCAATTGTCATACACCGGGCACAATTCCGAGTCACTACTAGAAATCCTAAATTAGAAAATCCAATAGTACCGGACCCGTGATTTGAACAGGACCTCCCGATTGGCAGTCGCGCTTTCAACCACTCAACCAACGAGGCAGTCTAATTCTTGTTAAGAATAACTAAGTACTAAAATGTAAAGCAGACGTAAACGTAAGCAGTACGATGTAAAAAAATACTCTTATGTTACACATACAAATACATTTGGTTAACAAAAAACAATTTGGTATACATGTATATATATGTAAGTATATATCGTGTATGAAGTGAGTGAGTGAATATAAAAGAATCACGTCAGGTATCTAAGGAAAAAGTATCGATACATATAAAACAATATCGTGCTAGTTAGGTATCTACACCATATTTAACTCAAGGACGGCTTTAGCAATTTTTATGATTTTTTATGTTTTTGGATTTGTCTTCTAGGATAATAGGATAATAGTCATATATCGAAAAAATAGGATATGTATTTATATATAGAAAGAATAATTTAAAAAAAGGAAAACATATTATCATAAAAACAATTAGGAAAAACGGCAACAACCGTCAAATAAAGTTATGCGTGTAGATGAAACAGGCCAGGTATGTAAGAATATGGGTCTTGTTTACGAAGAGAGTCATCAATGAAAAAGATCCATACCAGGTTAATAAGGTAGAGGCATTCAGTGTTCGGTACCAATTGCCTATCCCATAGGGAACCCCGCGTGAGCAATTATGGTACTATACAAATAAAAAGTGAAAAAATGCAAAGACACAGCTATGGGTGCATCTTTGAAGGTTCCTAAATTTGAATTAGAAAGTAAAAAAAAATCATCACGTACAAACTTTCAGTTACATCAAATTGAAGGTTTTAGAAAAAATGTATGAAAAATTCCCTATGATCTAATACATACCGAAAAAGTTATAAAAAAAAAGTTTTTTTTTGTATACAAGATATTTATTTTCGAGGTAATGATAGGTGCATGCAAGGGCGTCGCCAGCCGATGGTCCAGGAGGGGGCAAGTTGATATGGAAAATAAGAAAAATATGAATTGTAGGTAAAGTCGAGCACCTGAAGCTTTTCACTTGTAGTACGAGTCTGACATGTACGGCGATAGTAAAAACAACGGTACAGAGTCCATCGTATAATGCTACACGAACCCTTGACTGTACAATAAATAACAATAGTAAATAGGTTGCTTTACACTTGGCAACTTTTTAGAATCTCGGAAGGGGGGGGGGGGGGCTGCCCTTGGGTACATCAGACTGTTGTAACCGTTTTGTAGATTTTTTTTGCAAATATTTGTTTTTTTCTTGTTTTCTCTGTTACTTCCCCTTATTAGGAACCAAAAATAATCTCCCATCATTGCAGAGTCCTAGTGGCCTTGATATATCTTTTCCGTCGTTAAAATATCTTGGTGGAACCTCTTCCCCTTCTCCTCCCTAACGGAACATAAAAATTTGTTTGTCAAAAGTTTAAATGTAGCTAATTTAGTCAGTTTAATTAATGTTCTGGTATTTTATTTAGGTGTATACGAGCCATATACATAACAAAAAACTTTGCGGGTAGCGCAACGTTAACAGGCGAACTTAGTGCGCTCTACGATTTATATATTTTTAATACTTATAAAGCAGTTTTTTTAGTGGTAAACAAATGTGCTAAAGTTAACCGCAACACCAGCTCACTGTACGTAATCGTTTTCCTTTCTACTGTAATCCACATAACACATATAAAATGGATCAGCAGCTTGTCAATAATTTGGAGGGATTGGAAAAAATCTTTGGCACTCGCATGCGTGAATATGAAGAGAAGTTGGAGAAGGCTGCAACAGGACCAAATACTGTTAATCCGGATATCCCCTCGCTAATAACAGAGTTCCACGATTTTAAATCGTTTGTTTGTCGTTCACTAACACTAATTAGAACACAGTTAGAATTTCTCTCTTTGTGTATTGACAAACACGAAACAGCAATGCGAAGGAAAGTCCTCCTAATTCATGGCCTTCCTGAAAAGCCAAATGAAAAGTTACCTGAATCAGTTCACTCAATATTATCCGACAAAATGAAGGTGACTGATATTAAAATTGAAAACATACAGGTATGCCATCGTCTTGGATCTCCTCAGGCATCTACACGTCCAGTCCTCGTGAGGTTCGTCGACATGGAAAGCCGCCGCATTGTTTGGGACAGCAAAACGGCTCTAAAAGGTTCAGGCATAACAATTTCGGAGTTCCTGACAAAAGCGAGGCACCAAGTGTTTACTATGGCTCGCAGCCATTTCGGTATCAAGCACTGCTGGTCAGCCGAAGGAAAAATTATCATTATTCTCCCGAATAAAGACAGGCGGAAGATCGACTCGATGGCCGAACTCAAGTCGCTTATCCATCAGTATCCCTCCAGTTGCAGCACAGCTGATGACCCTGGCGCACCTAAAAATCATCCGTCTTCAAAGGATACTACCGCCAGATCCACCTCGGTCGCCTCTCGTAGGACTAAGCGGCGTAACTAATTAGCTTTGCCAACTTCACGAACTGTTCACATGCCCTTTAAAATCGGTCGCATTATACTTTGTACTGCACAGAGCTAAGGTCGGTAGTTTAACAACGTATTCACTATGTTTTCGTTTACTTCACTTCACTTTTGTTTCGTAAATTTTCAAACACTTTACTATTGTTTACATTGTGTCAACCGTCAATCGATTTTGACATATGTTACCAGATATTGTAGTCATGACATTACGCACTAGTGACAGCTCATCGTTATGACGTTCCTTTCGCGGTCCACTATCGGAAAGTGCCACTTGCGCCCTGTGCAGTTACAATTGATGCTTCTTAACCCAAATATAAATTTACTCCATTCTTCTTATTAGATCTGTTTATGTGGTTTAAAATTTACAAAATTTGAAATTTGCTACACTAAAATATTTTCCAGTAGTGTTGTTTGGTGTGTTGTCTTATACAGTTTTTTTTTTGCAGTTATTTTCGTATATTTGCTTTAGATTTTTATTTTTATTATTATTGTTTTTTGTAATCTTATTCTGTATTGTATATATAAATATACATATATCATATATTACCGTTTTATCAACATATTCCGTAAATATAAACTAATAATAGAAATATATAGACACCTAAAGTATTAACTTATTTTATTATTAGTGTGTATTTTTTTTTTTTTTTTTTTTTTTTCTATTTACCCAGGAAATACCTTATTATATATTATATAATATTATACGTACATAATTAATAAGCCTGGATCTACAGGAGGAATTTGACGATAATTTCTTGTCATGTGCGTCTTCATCCAATAGTTTTGCTAGCGCGGAGAGTGATTCTTCTACCAACTTATGTTTACCTGACGAATTATCCTCCCTCCGTTACAATTTTCCTAATAATCTTAATTTGGCCCACATTAATGCCCAGAGTGTTCCTTGCCATTATTCTGATCTTCTGGCATCCATTAATAGTGCACACCTAGACGCTTTACTGATCTCTGAAACCTTCCTCAAACCATCTCTTCCCTCGGTGCAATTCGCCTTGCCTGGTTTTGTCCTTGTCCGTAATGACCGAGTGGGTAAAGGCTGTGGTGGGGTGGCCATATATCTACGTCACGATTTATCTCACAAGGTCCTTATTTCCTCACCACCGCAGTACTCTGAATCTGCTGAATTCCTATTTCTCGAAGTTGCCGTTAACCATACAAAAATACTACTAGCGGTCTTTTACAGTCCAAATCTTAACATCGATTACTTTAATACCCTTGAAAATCTCCTTAATGATTTTAACCCACTCTACGAGCATATAATCCTTATGGGAGATTTCAATACTTGCTTAATTAAAAATGATTCTCGCTGCAATAAACTCCTAACATTGTTGTCCTCTTTCAATCTTCACGTACTTCCGTTGTCAGCTACCCATCACTTCCCTAATTGTACACCTACCTTCCTTGATCTTATGATTGTCTCTTCTCCTGATCGTGTTGTCTCCCATGGACAAATCTGTGCCTCCTTTTCATATCACGATTTAGTTTATCTTTCCTATCGTCTTCGGCCGCCAAAGCAAAAGTCTCATTATCTACTTCTCCGCAATTTTAGAGGTGTGGATTTGGAGGCATTGAAGCATGACGTGAGTGTAACGGACTGGACACCTCTTATTGCTTGTACCAGTGTTGATGACAAGGTTCGTAGGTTTAATAACATTATCTTAGATTTATATAACCGGCGCGCGCCGCAAAGGCGTGTTAAGGTAAAACGAAAATCTGCACCATGGATCACGGCTAAAATCAGAGAATTAATGTGCCTGAGAGACAAGGCTAAGAGGAGATATAATCGCTGCCCTTCTGAAACGAATCTTAACCGCTTTAAAAATTTGCGTAATAGCTGCAGTCGTCTCTGTAGGGATACTAAGCGACGCTACTTTTATGATTCTCTCTGTAATCGAAACTCTACTGAGACGTGGAAATTTCTGCGTTCTGTAGGCATTGGCAAAGTACCTGTTAATGTGTGCAATGATTTTCAGGCGAATGACCTCAACATACACTTCACTGCTCCGCCCGTAACCCTAGATCCTCTTATTAAATCATATACATTAAATAATACCCTGTCACGTCCCCTACATGCTAATGTCCCTTCTTTTCATCTATCAACCGTATCCTGTCAAGAGGTTCAAAAGTCTTTGTTGGCCATTTCTTCCACCGCTGTTGGTAATGATGGACTGTGTTCAAGAATGATTGTTCCAATCCTTTCCTTACTTCTTCCTATTTTAACTCATATTTTCAACTTCTCCATATCCTCCTCTTCCTTTCCTACAGTTTGGAAGCAAGCTCTAATTATTCCTTTGCCCAAGAACTCTAATCCGTCCTGCCTGTCCCATTTTCGTCCTATATCTATTTTACCATTTCTCTCTAAAGTTCTTGAGCACGTCATCCATAAACAAGTTTCTTCCTTTATTCTAACCCATTCCTTACTTTCTCCTTTTCAATCTGGGTTTAGACCTGGTCATAGTACCGTCACTGCACTGCTTAAAGTGACAGATGATATTCGCCGTGCAATGGACAACAAATCCCTTACTTTGCTTGTCCTGTTAGACTTCAGCAACGCTTTCACCTCAGTAGATTTCGACATTCTCCTTCGAACTCTAGAATCTTTGAATTTTTCCTCTTCTACCATTACTTGGTTCAATTCTTATCTTCGAGGTCGGACACAGTGTGTTCGCCTCGGCGAAACTACCTCCGATTGGCGTAACATCACTGCGGGCGTACCTCAAGGTGGTGTCCTTTCTCCTTTATTATTCTCTGTTTTTATTAATTCTATTACGAGTGTTCTAACTTCCAGCTTCCATCTTTATGCAGATGACCTGCAGCTTTATCGGCATTTTGTTATACGGGATACCTCAGTGGCAATTGCAGCTATGAATTCTGATTTAGCACGTATCTGCGAGTGGTCTAGGTCGTTTGGACTTTCGGTAAACCCTGCAAAATCGCAGGCAATTATAATAGGAAGCAAATACTTTCATAGCCAGCTCGACTTTTCCTCCCTACCTTCCGTAAATTTTAACAGTTTTCCGATAGCATTCACTGACACCGTCAAAAACCTTGGCATTACATTGGACCAACATCTGTCCTGGACTGCCCACGTAACTGATGTGAGCCGAAAAGTTCACTATACCGTACACACGCTGAAATGTCTACAAAATGCCTTACCTCTAAAAACTAAAATCTCTCTCGCCTTGACGCTAGTTCAACCCATACTAGACTATGCTGATGCCTGTTACCTGGATGCTACTGAGGGGCTATTAAATAAGCTTGAGCGCTTGCAAAACATAGCTATTCGTTTTATTTTCGGTTTAAAGAAATTTGACAGAATATCTCAATTCCGCAAGGATCTCAAGTGGCTCCCTATCCGACTTCGCAGAAACACTCGGGTTTTGTGTATCCTTTACAACATTCTTAACAATCCCTCTTCTCCCCTATACCTCAAAAGCCAGTTTACCTTTGCCCGTCCCCGAGACGTGCCTTGCAGGGCACATGTAAGAACCCTCCTTAGCCTTCCTATCCATAAATCAGATTTTTACGCTAACTCTTTCACAATACACGCTTCTAGATTGTGGAACACTCTCCCGCCTGAAATACGCGAATCAAAGACAGTTACAGTGTTTAAGAAACGTGTCAAGGAATTTTACTTGGACTCTTGTGTTTAGGTTTGCTTAGATATTTATTTTATGTACTTATTAATATTGTGATATATGTAGGAATTAATTATTATTGTTGTTTTAGCATATTCGAATCTCATATTTATGAATTTAATATACATTTTATTTTATAGGTTTTTAAAGTTTATTTATACATTATTTATACATATATATTTATGTGTCTGTATCCGTATATAACTAGGTATATGTGTGTATGTGTATTTATTTACTTATAATTATGTATTCTGTACGCACTTGGTTGGCCATACCTATTGACTTTTCCACCAGCGGGCCTACTGGAAGATATTTCAACGTGGAATAAGTAGTGCCCTTGTACAACTGTTTTTGTGTTCCTTTGTGTCTCTCCCTTGTTTTTTTTTTTTCTGTGTGTACATAAATTAAATAAAAAAAAAATAAAAATAAACGATGACATTCTGGGATCCGACTTGACCTACTATTCTCTCCATAGCGCGTATATTTCTATAACACGTACATATATTCTTTCTATAGCGCGTTCAGGGTCAGGATCGGTATGAAACATCTGGTACGGATCGTATGCCTCATTTTGTGTCATCTTAAAATATGGACTCTTGTCCTTGCTACATATACCCGTAGGTATATAGACATATTTATGTAAAAAAATGAGCTGTACAGTTCACTTCTAGATACAAATATATTTTCATACTGAGAAAGTTCTGCACGTGTCACTGTGTTGCATTAGTGAAGATTTGTGGTTATGTGTGCTATCTAAAATATTAATTGGAAGCTTTTAGTCCCCGACGAAGTTTAACGACTGTTGCCCAGGGATTGCAACTGGGTCAGAATAATTTGTATATCCTGCGAAACAAGAAATGTTTTGTGATTGTTGACGTTAGCGGCCAATCAGAGTGCGACTGGGGTACATCACTTTTTAGATGGCTCGCATTATATCAGGGTTACGTGTCTCTCAATGTTTGAAAGACTAATTCTCTAAAAGGATACTGTGGAGGTTTAGTGGTTAAAAAATTCTAACTCTTGTCATCATCGTGTTCTATTAAGAGCAATATTGATATAATTACACACCAACTTCACTACGGCGTGACCAATACACGTACTAGGCACATACAATGTCGGGTTGAATTGTAGTTCTACGTGAAATTCATTGCAGATAAGATGGAATGTAGGCACATGTACATACCTACTACATATAACATATTACAAATAGTTCACGTTATAATACACGATAACCTGCCGTTAACTATAATTATACAGCAGAGTATACACTCGCAAAGTGTTCAATTTCATATAGTTCGGGTTCTTACATGCGCTACGTATAAACAACTATGAACAACGTTTCTCGGTAAATGTTTCATCGAAGTTTAAACTACGAGTATGTTCGGAAATCGGTGCACGAGCTCTTTATTAGGTTACGATAGAAAATATTATAAAAGATAACTAAATAGTCCAGAGGTTTTATAGGAAACGGTAAAATTTGTTGTTTTATACTAGCGTTTGTTTCATAAATGCAATTTTGTAATACTTGGTTTTAAAGAAAAGTACATGGTAATTTTATGTGATGAAAATGTTTTTTGAGTCCTTTGGGTTAAAAAGTATCCAACTCCATCTCCCTGCTGGACTATAATTATATAATTTAATCACGTAATTCACGTATTGATATTGATACAGAAGTTTATAAACTATATTACAGACGATTATATGCAAATGCAACTGAGATTTAATAACTGGTGTGTCTTTCAGAACATCAATAATAATCTCTCTTAATTCATTAATAATCTCTCTCTCTCCCTGTCCCATCCTTGCCTCCTTCCATTGATTAGCATTACAGATCGCTTGTCATATGCAATTACGCTTAAGCGCTTCGTTGAACGGATCAAGAGATAATAATGGAATTTAATTGTTTTGAATTATAATTGAATAATTAAGGTCAATTGTATTGAACTATAATTTACTGGATTAGATATAACTGAATTATTACCCAGTGACTTATTTATTGTTATTATTATTGACTGCCTCGTTTGTCGAGTCATTGTAAACACGACTTATGATCGCGAGGTCTTAGGTTCAAATCCCGGCTCGAATACTATTGGATTTTTCTAGCACAGATTTATTAGTAGAAATTTCTCGTACAGGTTCACCTGTACACACTGTTCTAGTACAGGTATACGTATTATACAGTTATTCATATCATTTAATTAAATCAATGCATTTTTCAACCTAATTGAAAACTTAATTAAAGGTAGCTTGATAACTTTGCTAAATATTCGTTGTTACACTCGAAGCGAAATATCGGTGACTGATTTGGTGTGTTTCGATATTAAGGTTTATTCGTACCGCTCTACAGCGATATTAGCTAATTGCCTTAGAAAGGTTTTCAATTCTCAGTAAAATCACCAATACGTGTAGCAACATTGTGTGTAGCAATATTATGTGTAGCAACATTATGTATTCCAAACGCCTTAGGAATTATTTTTTTATTGTGTTGTAATCTATACAATGGTACCTTCACCGTCAAAAAAGCTCAAAACGTCTTTTATTATCAGAGGCCGTTATTCAGTATTATAATATCTTGGGGGGTATGGATGGGTAGGGGGAGGGGGGTGTTGGATAATGAATCGTTTAGTGCGGTTCAAAGCGACAAATTAGCGTCATTCATTAGGCCGTTACCGCAGGCCCGCCGAGTTTCCCATTTTAAATGCAGCTGTGCTGTATATTTTAGTTACAACGGTTATAATAATACATTTTCCAGTATCCGTGTCTAAATTATAAATATAGAACATGACCATTTTTTAAATTATTATTACGCAACCAAGTTTCAAAATACGAATTAATTTTACTTTCATTAAGTTACGTGGATTTTTTATGGATGTATAGAGTTGTGAGAAGTCTAGATGGTAATAAGTACCTAGTTGTTGTAACTCCTATTTAAATTCCAGGTCATATAGAGTATTAAATAATACATATTTTATGTGTACAAAGACTATGAATAAGCAAATAATAAATACTTACCAACTGAGACCAACCGCTTAAAATACCTTACAAGTAAAAGAAGGACAATGAACTGTTCGGCTTCGGCCCCGACTCATAACGAGAAATGAGCCCCATTCATCAAAATATTGCTGGTCTACCGAATATCATACTTAAAAATAACTGAGTCGTATATTTAAGGAAATATTAGTTTAAATTATAATAAATATTTTAGGTGTATAATAAACACAAAAAATATAACTTCATTTAAATTTTAAATTTCGAATTAAGTTTACAAAAATACAAAACACATCAACCACGTTGAGTTGAGATTGACCAACGTCAGCCGTGCCATCACTATCACGTAAGTATTTGCTTATCCAGACTCACAAAGAGACGGGGAATAGGGAATTTTTGAGTGCGGCTCAGAGACAAATTAGTCTATTGCGGTAACCGCAGGCTCACTGATTATCCAATTTAAATGTAGACACGGCGTGCGTAACAAAATTAACGTTATGACGTTATGACGCTAGGTCTTTTAATTTTTTATCTCCAATGTATTAACTAATGTAGCGTTTGAAGTGAGAGTTTTGACTGACAAGTCTGAATCCTTTATATCTTAATACTTAGTGTACATACGAGTATATTATCAAAATTTTTAAACCCCATCTGGAGATTTTTCAATCTATGTTACGTTAACTTATGACAATTTAAAGGTACAAGGTAGGACGTCGCATCCAACTGCTGCCAGCCACTTTGCGTATATCGTCACTCCACCTAGCTGGAGGGCGTCCTACGCTACGTTTGCCAAGTCGCGGTC
>DWEE01002257.1:0-11802 GCA_018245755.1 Parelbella macleannani
ATAAATCTGTTACAATATTTAATACACATACACTTAGCATTTTCGGTTTTTACGCATTGGCCCTTTGTATGACCAAATTCTGGACACAGGTCTCTATACTACTATCAGAGGCATAGAGCATATTCAACACTAGACTTATTATATATTCTAAATATATCATTTAGTAGAAAAATAAGCCCACCCATTTTAGCAATACATGTATATAACAGTATTTGTCGTATCAAAACTTTTAATGATTCCAATCCAATAGCAGTGCAATAAGTGTATTAAGATATAACAATGGCACATATGGAGATTACAATATAAATTTTAATTGCAATTTAATGAAAACATGGAACTAATATCTCTATAATGATTCAATTAATCTAAATCTTGTCATATATAAATAAAAATTTCTTTTCAAAATATAATTAGAGAATAATAGTCATTTTGGCAAGATGATTTTATCCAGAAATATACATAACTGATAGATAGTCAATCAGGATAAAGAGAAAATTCGTGTTATAAAAAGGAAATAGGAACATTTAACTGCTAGATATAGTGCACAAAAATGAACACATTTGAACCAGTAGTCTGGTGCAATATGACATCAGTAATCACCATATTCATGGAAAATTTACATTTCAACAATGGTTTAGATGAAATATTAAAAATAAATTTGGATAACAAGAACTATCTTTATAAGCCTATGTCAGTGATTAATATAAATAATACACAATGAAAAGAATTAAAGCAAAAAATCAACCAATTAACTTAAAACCAAAATTGTATACAAGTACAGGGAACCCTCCCACAACACGGTATAGTTAGGTTCCTAGAAACTGCTGTTGTGTGAAGTCTTATTTAGTCTGAGCACAAAGGATTTTGCAGTTTTCTTATTGTGTTACAGCGAAACCGTGATAGATTACCGTGTTGTAGGAGTATTACGGCAATTTACGAATCGTGTTATAGCAAAACCGTGTTATAAGAGGGTTACCTGTAATACAAAAAACAGGGCCCAGAGTTTTGTAATGTTTATACAATTTTAGTCAAAATATAATAAATACCTACTTATGGATGTGTAACATTTAAATATTTATCTATATATATGAGGTACCCAGATCCAAGATATTGCAAAATCACAGCACACAGCAAATGCAGATCTTTTAAGTACTGTAATGAAATCAAAATTAAAAATGTTTATCGATAAATTGTCAGTTGGGTGGTATTGGCTAAAATATTTTTTCTACCCTCATTATTATCTATCATACTGTACTCATATCAGTATTTAGTCATTGACAGTTTTGAAAGTTTTATGTGCCATTAACATTATTTGAGCCCCAATGTGGCAGCAGCCTTACCGCTGGTATGACCAGCGAGCTGGCACAACCAGGAAAACTGGTTTTATTCTAAATAACATCAAGGTGATGGAAGAGATACGAAGAGTAAATAATCAATTTATTAAATACAATATGAGATGATTCAATAATAGATGAGTAATTATTTCGATGAATAAAATAATTGTGTTGTTTAATAAAAATCATATCAACATTACCAATGTAGTCAACTACAAAGTCACATACAGACATATTATTATGCAATGAGTCATATTTCAATATGATAAGAATGTAAATGGCTTTACTTACATAAAACGTATTCAAATACTAGTATTAATAAAAATACTTGTCAATTTTGAAAATATTATACTGATTGATTAAACAGTGAAAATGAAACCAGGCGAGTGATATAAAATGACGACAATTAAATAATAACACTTTGGTAAACCCGCGGCCGAGGCTCTCACTGGAACAGAAAAGAAAAAATGAGATAAACAAATCTTTTTTGTAAGTATATAGAATGGAACTCTCTCCCTGACAACATATAAGGTGGTCATGTCGCGTGCATTTTACAATGGAATAATTTTAGAATATGCTTTTAATATTTTAGAAATAGAAAAAAATCTGATGAAGCGTTTACTACCTTGTCAAATTGTTGTATTTGAAAATATTTTCGCCAAATATTCCCCTTCATATACTAACTCACGAGATGAACTCAAACAAATACAGATGCATATAACAAAATACACGCATATATTAAAGTTGTAATTGTTAGATAACTCACCACAAATCTATTGACTTTGGGCACGAACGTCTTCGTGACGGTGCTCGTTTGGACGTTCATATTCTCGAATTTTTCGCGCAAACTGAAACGCGATATTCATAATAAGTAAATATCAAGACACTTAACAATCTAATATTGGCTTCACTCAATGTTTAACTTTGTAAATATCTTAAGTATATTATCTGAAGTTCATGTTTTAGAGGTGGTCACCTCTTAGCGGTCTCGAGCTGAGACTCCCCGTCCTCCTCGTCGGTGTTGCGGTCCAGCACGATGGTGGACGGCGACCGCTGCGGCTCGGACTCTGACCAGTTCTCGAAGCGGTCGCGGAAGCTCTTGGTGCGGGCCAGCTGCTGTGCCTGGAAATAATATCATCAATACATTTCCTAAGAAGAATCATTCAAAAGACGAATAGAACTAAACGAATCTCTAATATAAAACGATATTGACTGAATAAATTATTGGAATGGGTCGGTGATTGATTATGATGAATTTGCAAAAGCATCACCATATTTTGTATCTGGTCACCAGCTTCCAATGCGGTGTAACTGCTAAACTGCAGTTATATGAAATACATAATTAAAAATAGTTAAGCATTCTTGGTATGATTGGTTTTATGGACACACTTTAAATTAAAAGCAAGCAAAGATAACTCCTAAAGAGCTATATACTGATAATATATAATCTCTGTATTTATGTCATACCTGTTTTAATGCTTCATCCCTCTGCCTCGCCTCGAGGTAAAGTCTCCTACGTTCTTCCTCACTGTCCTCTTCGTACTCAGAGCTGTACTCATCTGATGAGTCCACATGGCGGTTCTCTTCGCCCGGGGGCGGGGGTGTGAAGCGCTTTAGGGGTTTCAGGCCTGTGGGGTGCACAACATGAGTACTTAAATCAGTTCATTGTAGATTTTTATATGTAAGTGAAAGATTATAAATTATGCGTTACAACAGGGCATACAACTTCGTCCCACATAAAAAATACATTTTGATCTGTTTGTATCACTATTAATATTATTCAATAAACTAAATTCATAAAATTTACAGACGGACCATATAATTGTATTGTTGGATAAGCTTACCTCATAGCCTAATGGGATAGAGGAGAGTTCTTCACCAAAGTTCTCCATGAGAGACATGGAATAGTACATGAGACACTGTTGGTTTAGTTTTAAACTTATTGTTGTGAAACTATCAGTTTAACAGTGATATTTGTTCACACTTATATTTCTAGACACTATGAATGTATCAAAATCCGACACAATTACATTTAAATTATGCTTTTTAACTGACTGTTTAACTAGTTTTTCCATATCAGTAATTACTAATTAGTTACTGGTCAATCAGTAATCTATAGTGTAAGATTGAGACTTTAGGATTAAGTTTTAATAATTTAAGGTTCAGATTTAAGATTCTCATTAGAACTACAAAGAAAAGTGGAAGAATGTATCCATACATTTTGGCCATCACATCTTTGTGATATACAATAGTAAGATGTACCGTATCAATTTGTAGAATTTAATTCCTTGACTTTTAAAATGAAGTCAATGACTGTTGAACCTCCCATTTTGTTCAACTTCATCGTTCATCACTTAAATACTTATTACGGGTTAAAAACGACCCCACGACTTTGAATCAGCTGTGAGAATTGCTAACCACTGAAACAGCCGGTCAGTTAGGACGAGTAGAGTAGTAAATGTATGTGCGCTGACCGTGCGGCTCCTCGGGGCGGTTGTTCTGCTCCTCGAGCTGGCGGAAGACGGAGATCATGCGCGAGGCGGTGTGGCGGTCGGCGGCCAGCCCCGCGTCGCTGGGCCCCTCGCCGCGCCCCTCGCCGCGGGCCACGCTCGGCTCCACGTACAGCTCCGGCGACGGCGACCTGGCCCGCTGCACCACACCACACACCTTACACATCTCGCACTTGCACGGTTATATTATATGTTCATATGTATTTTCACCAGTTTTATTGGCTACGGTGTAATCAAGGAAAACCGTAAATAAAATCGTGATATAGTTAAATGAGACGTTTACATGGAATTACTAAAAAAGTTATTTTTAAAAACTTGTCACACACGACTAATAATGGTAGATATGCAAGTCATATATTCGTGTAGTTGTGCGAAAGAGACAAACATACAACAGTGTGTAAGTGCGAGCGGGACGGACCTGTTCGCGCGGCGGCGTCATGCGGAAGGTGCGGCGGGTGGGCGCGTCGCGGTAGGTCTCGAAGAAGCGGAAGCGGTCGGAGATGTCGGCGGTGCGCACGGGCGCGTCGGGCACGCGGTCCGCCGCGCGGACCACCTCCGCCGGCGCGAACGGCTGCGGACCACACACTCTACAAGTCTACACGCATCTGTGCGGACCATAACGACAGATCGCGCCCGTACACTAACTAGCCTATCATATCATAAAAAACAATATAATATTACGTGTACAAATACTTCACAATATTACATAAAATCAATTGCAACTCAACATGGATTTGAATCTTCAATTGCGATGTATTCAGTGGCAAATAAATTCATTATAACTATTATTATGATCATTCCGAACAAACGTTTTACTTTTATGTCTGCTACACTTTGATATTGCGCAATTATATATGCATAGAGAAAATTATTCTTATTATCTGTAAATATAATCCTAACTAACACTTATCAACAACTCATATTAACTCTAACAGTTCTGTTACCATATCTCTTCGTCAGCTAAAGACACCCTCGGACGGCAATGATCAATAATGACAACGGTAAGTTGCTCGCTCATCTCCATCTTTATTTAAACAAGAACAGTACACTCACAACACACAGCAGAACAGAGTACTCACAATCTCCTTGCGCTTGGGAGGCTCCTGTGCCGGCGGGGACTTCGGTGCGATGCCCTTAGCGTTTGCGTCCAATTCCAAAAATATCGAACGGGACTTCTTTGCAATACCGGCTGGAATGATAAAATACACGATATTTTGATACTTCACCATTGCCCAACAGTGGCATTTGAAAAATATTAAAACCACAATATATACATATAACAATAACATCTGGTTCCAATACTACTGACTGCTTGGTTGGTACCCTCTTCGCATAAAAATTCATATAACTACATTCCTTACATAGTTCTGGACTAACAGGAATGCCCAGTCTACAATATACATATATAAAATATTTGATAGTATTCATCACATCCATGAATGAATGATATATATGATCAATCGTGTGACTAGTAAGATCTCCATCACTCTACTGCTGGAGATGGATCTGCTCTATTTACAATCTATAGACTCTATAATTTGTCTCATTACACTCTATACATTAACATCAACCCTTTTATCCTTCCACTGCCGGACATAGTTCTCCTGTTCTTGTCCTATATGTTGATCAGCATTACATTTACTAATTGACCTTCGTTGAAGAGTGCCTTGTCATCAATGTCGCGGTTCTTGGGCGGCTGGTTCTCGTCGTTGAACACTTCGCCGGTTTCGAAACGCTCCTTAATAGCTCTGGCCTTCTCCACGTCCAGGTCCAGCTCACGGGCAATTTTATCAGCTGATGTTACACCTGGAAAATAAAACAATTATCAATCGCTTTATTATTCTATTGTTTGATATGGGTCTCCTATTACAATGAGGTGTGTGTTAATGCAGTCTGCCACGCTGGTAAAGTACCTGTTCTGAGACTTATACATCTATGAGATGTTTCTTTAAGATATTATCTTTCAATGCTATAGCAAGTTATGATTAATTATAAAAACGCTTACAACTTAGCCATTGCACTTGTACAGTTCCATCGTAGACCCTTGGAAGGGTATTTAAGATTTAACCTGCAAAGATCATCCCTGATCAATATGGGTAATATTACAAGAGAAGCAAATTAGTTACCTTGTTCACTCTGCATGACTGACTGTTCATACATTTCCTTGATTTTCGCTTGCTTGCCCTGGATATGATTGAATATTTCATTAAAATTATGTAGAAAAAGTGCTATCTGCTAATGTGCCACAGCTGGACATAGTCTTACATTCAATTTAACATTTAATTTTAACACTTAATTTAACAGGAATATTTTTACACTGAACTGAAGGATAACATTAAGTTATGGTACATTCTGGCTGGTTATTAGATGGTGGATGGGTGGTTTTCAATTGGATTATTATGGTAAAAAGGCTGTAGATGGTCCGCAGTTAATACAAATGTAAACTATAGAGCCATGTAGTAGGTGCACATCATGAAGAGCCTGCTGTGGACGTTCGATGGTTAATACAGAACTAAAAAGACATAGTGCAAGTGGATCATAAATATTCGATTACGGATCATCTACAGGCAGTATATAGAATCAATATAATTATAAAGAAGCGCTAGGACGCACCATGAAAAGCCTGCTGCGGATGTTCTGTATCTCCTGCTTGCGCTCGCGGTGGCGGTCGGCGGCGGCGTGCTGGCCGCGCTCGAAGCGGCCCACCAGCTCGCTCATGTTGCCGGGCGCCACGGGCTGCTCCCGGCTGCCGCTGTGCTTGTACGACTTGCGCAGCACCGAGTCCTCGTCTGCGCACGCACGCAGCCTTACATTACTCTACTGGCACTCGCGCTCTGCCCACTGCCCCCCGCGGCATTCCGCAGCCTGTCGCGCACGGCTCGCCTGTAGCCAACAGGCAGCAGCCTACGCGGCGCGGCGAGCCGCACTCGACAATTCCCAATCCACATCTCCAGCATGATTATTACGAGCAACGCCCACTTACACGCAGGCCCACAGCAAGATGAGTGCCATATGTATAAGTATTTAAACAAATTAACTTTGGCAATAGACGATAAGATCCTACTCCGACAGGCCACCGACATTCAGCAAGAAACTCAATTCAGTTATTCCCTTTAATATTACCAGTTTATAATTATAATACGATTGTTGTCGCTTATTGTCTTATGACAGATAACGTCAAAATAAAAAATATACGACCTTAGACAGATAAACGCAGAGATGTATATCATATATGCTAAGTTCTATTTTTGCAACGAAATCTTTTTAGTAACAAAAGTAACGTGATGATTACCATCGTCATCTTCGGGTTCACTGGAGCTGGGCTCCACCGGCACTCCATTCAGATACTCGTCGGACACACCAATGTCCATGCCCTTCGCCTTAAACCTGAAACAAGCAAAACATTATATCAGTTTTATAAAAACTAAGCTTATTTACCGAGTACTTGTTTATAGGAATATCTATTTAAGTATATATTTATATGTCTACTTAATAAAATCTGTGTTCCCTTCGAGAAGGATTGGAAGGACAGGGCTGACACACGTAACACATCATTTATGGTCAACGTAATATGTAACGGCCAGTTTAGTGACGGAAATAGACAAAAATTGAAAAAAGCAAATGAACAAAGAGTTGTCAACCCTACTACAATACATTTGATGATTTTAGTGCATTTTGGACATGCGTACTATATACTGTAGAAGAAATTTACATTGCGCAGAAGTAACCACCCAAGCCGAACAAATCAACGCTTATACTGCAGATTGGCGGTAAAAATAGTTTGAGCGGTTATGAACGACGAGCTCTCGACTAGCGCTTCGAAGTTCGAACAATACCAAAATATCCATCAAGATCTACGAACGGCGATATGTAAGGAAATAATGTTCTGCTAGATACCTTTAAACTATTATGATTTTATTAACACACATTAGGTAATTGAACAACAGCCAGATTTTTCTGGATTATTAGCGGATCAGCAAAATTAATGATAATAGCCACCTTTCAAAAATTTAGATACGGCATACATTTAGTAATGGTTCTAAGTCTGATAACAGTATGATGTCGTTATCGGCGAAATTATTTTTAAATTATGAATTTATTTCCGTACATCTAAGAATAATGAGTAAAAACCATCTAAACAAAAATATTGTATAATACCTACCGTGACACTGCCTTTAAATAAGATCGAATATTTAAATAATAATGCAACATAGTAACATACCTATCCATTTCCGCGGGAGATTTAAATTGTAGTGAGTGATATTTTTACTCGTAAAATGTTTTAATTCAGCACTACTTTAGAATAAACAAACACAGATATATATATAAAATATAAAACCAAACTTTCCTGCACGAGAATAAGACTCAGACTACTTGAAATATGTTAATATCAATCGATTGTATTACAAACTGCATTACTCTTTTAATAACATTTTTATTTTTGAACGAAATGGAATGTTCGACCACCTTCACTCTATAGTAATAAGATTCAATATCGAAATATTCTAAAGTAACAAGCCGCAAAATGAAACGGCCATGTTGGCGGGAATACCGGGAACGCCATAACTGACATCGTGATATAAAAAGATCCGTTCATCGGCTTACGTCACGTGCTGAGATACATGGCGGTTTTATTGAAATAATGTAGAAACAATGTGAATTCTAAACGAGTAATGTATAATGTTTATTGAAGATCATTTATACATATTGTTTTTAAATACTATAAAATGAAAAATCTTTTTTTTTAAACGCGCATAACACAATTCGTATTTAGAATAATTTAATTTACATATAAACCAATTATGATATAATATACAGAACACTCTATATGCTTAACAAAAATTTGTTGTTAAATATTGACGCCCAAATGATGACCGCGAAGGCGGGTTCATTAATGTAAAGGGTTTGAGTAGACTCATTCCTTTTTTGTATTTTACCCTTATTCAGTTTGATCATTTCCATTAGGTATAAATTAGGTTATTAAGAATTTTAATTTAGGTATCTGAGCACTGTGCTTCTTTAACATTACCTAACAAAGTTTAATCGTATCGCGGGTTTATTCGAAATTTGAAATTTCGACGAATGGGAGTATAATATCATATTGCCCCTCCCCCCTCTCCCTCGCTCCCTCCCTCCCTCTCTCTGTCGGCACTCACTTGGCCAGCTTGGAGAGCAGCGCGGTGCTCTTCTCCCGCGGCGCGCGCGGCTCCAGCGGCGCGCGCTCCTCGCCCGCCCGCGCCTTCTTCTCGAACACCTCGAACCGCGACTTCACGTCCAGCGAGGCCAGTTCTTCTAGTCCCAAGTCTGGCTTGTCTGATGCTGTTGATTAATAATAAGTTGGTTTGTCCAGCACGTGGTAAATGGTCAATGCAATAATCTGTGAAGATTATTCGTCGGCGTATCGGCATGCTTTGCAGTCTCATGTGTGTCCGCTGAACAGATCTACGTCAAACATGTTGCTATATATTTCAGAGATGATGAGTATTACTTTGTGAGCGACCTGGCGTGTTGGTATTATAATTTTAGGCGTTTCTATGTTCACCAATAACATAAAGACTTATTTCAATATAGTCATTTTATTTATATTAAAGTCAAAATTAGTTGCTACATGATGTGAAAATTTGAAATATGAGTATACTATGTTTGAAGTAATGCATTCGTTTAATACAATGTTCAACATACCTCTAACGACATCTGGTGGCAACTCTATGGGGTTGCTCTCGCAAATGATCATTTGATGTTTTTTTGGTGTCGCTGTGAAAAATACCGGAGTTTTTATTCAGTTTATATAATGTATACTATGTAGCTCGATTTTGTTATTGATATAATTTTAATAAAACATTTCAATTAGGAGGACAAAGACTGTTATTTAAATCATAAACTTTTTATCATCCGACGCCATCATGGCTGACAAGTTGCAGTGCACATACATAGGTTGACATACATATGTATGTAAAGTTTTGGGGGAACAACAGAAAATGAAAAGTTTAAGTATGTGATGTATATAACTGAATATATCAATAAAAAGGGGGTAATGTATTGTTTGTCGCTTATCGCCCGCGTTTGTACTTTCGTTTAATATTTTTTTTTATTTTCAATGCAACCACGATGACGTTATATATTTCATTATTATTAAATTCTCCGGAAAATTCTAGTCGACAAAAATAGATGTTCGTATAGTAGTAATTGTTAGCAACACCGTAAGAATGGCGGTGGTGCTGTCATCTACGCGACTGAGCTGCCATCTAGGCAACACTGCTGCTGTCTGTTCAACCAAAATGGTCAACTGGATGTGTTAGGATGATGATATGACTGTTGGAGGCTACATCCTGGGATAGTTAACATATGGTCTTGGTTATAACATAAGGTATTGCTATAAACTGAACGTATCACGATCAGTTGATACGTTGATAAAATACCAGGAATCATATCTCGTCATCATACCATCAGTCTCGTCATCGCCATCGACCGGTTTGGGTTCGAACAGCTGTTTGAAATGTGGCTTGCAGTACAGCGTGGTGTGGTCACTCTGATATGTCTCCACTCTGAAATTGAATAAGAATGAGTTCTAAATGCCCTAGATATAACTTCCTAACAATACACATTAAACTAATTATTTTTTTCTTAGCATATTATCTGCATTTCTAATTAGTGTCCATGGATTATTTAGAGGGCAGTGGAACTCTAAAGGTTGATGAATGTATGAGTCGATAAAGCATTTTATGACCAAAATTTATGTCAGTACCTAAAGCGTTAACAAACCCTTTAATTGGTCCACTGTTCAGCCCGGGTCTGTTCTGGAAATGAGACGGAATAAGATAGTCGTTAACCATCCTTTTTCATTATATGCTAGGGTTTCATTTGGCCACGATCACGTCAGACGCAAAAGGAAAATGTTCAATACTTCGCTGTCTAAAAAATCGCAGAGCAGATGCGGGATGGCTGGCACAAACAGGAATGATATATAGACAATTGTGAACACAATACTAATCTGCTCGGAGCAGGTGTGGGTTGGCTGGTACAAGCTGAAGAACTGGGTGGTGGGTGTGTGTGTGTGGACTCACGTGAGCTGCTTGTTGCACTGCACGCATCGGAAGCACTCCTTGTGCCAGGCGCGGCGCTCCGCCTTCACGCGCTCCATCGCGTACACCGGCCGGGAGCACTTCTCGCAGCGCGGGTTCTCGCCCTCCGCCTTCATCTTCTTGTACAGCTTCTCAGAGCTTTTTGACTGCAAATTACATTTTATATGTCGTGGGGATGATTTCTTTTTTATTTTCGAATGGCAATGGAGAATTTTTAACAGTACTCGCAACACTAAAATCCGCATTTCATTGGTTTATTCGTTTAGTATAATTTGCTACAGAATTAATACATAGTGTGACACTTAAGGAAAACTTTCACAGGGGCATCAATACAACAAATAAATAAATAACATAAACTTTGATTTATTTAACAGGATTATGATCAAGTACACCTTTTCATTAGCCCCTATCTCCACTAATCTGAATTCGAATAACGTGGTCCTATAAGCTCGTAGAGTCCTCAATAGACGACACCCATATTCCTATAACGGATCGTGGATCTGATTATTTATCAGCTTAGTAATTCATTGATCAGCTGATTGGCTACCAGAATACATGCTCTGCTTAGTTAAAAAAAGGTTTGTGTGGGTTGTATAAAGACATTATTTAATTTCTTACAAATGTGTGATTTTTTTATAGGTAGTACATTAATAAAAAATATATACCTATGTATTAAATTCGATGTAATAAATATCTTAACACTTATGACAATTAAATCATGCTAATTATTGAATTTAATTGAACAACTGTACAAACATAACTGTATACGGATGTACATGTATATTTCGTATTTCGAAAGCAAGACGAGGTGGCCGAGTGGTTAAGGCGTTGGACTGCTAATCCAATGTGCTCTGCACGCGTGGGTTCGAATCCCAT
>DWEE01002258.1:0-11800 GCA_018245755.1 Parelbella macleannani
CTAATTTTGTTGTCAAGGCTAAGGAAATACAGAAGTTTCCATCCAAAATACCTTTTCTTTTTGTTCATCGCGAACAAAAAAGTGGCGACCGTGACAGGACACTTGAGGATTTGACTTTCTTCGGGACAATACCAGCAATTCAAGTTTCTACTGGTCATCGTCCGTGCAACCAGAACATCCATCGCTTCCAGGAAGAACTACAAGACGTCTCACGCCTACTGTAGTAGCCAGCACCCAGCACCCGGAGCTACACAACTTCTCCGTGTCACGAACATATGCCGGTCTACTTAACAGTGAGCTCGTTCCTTTTCTATCCTAGTTCACTCCACCTCAATTTGTGCAAACAGTCACCATAAAGTTCACTTATTAGTCATTTGTACCTAATAAATCTATTTTCTATTTAAAACACTTTAATTACATATCGAATGTACTTTAACGCTCCCGTTTCACTATTTTGTACACTTTTTTAAACTATAAAACTAATTAAAACAATAAAACTATTCAAGTGCGTAAGAAACGATATTTACATTAGATATTAAGATACGTTAATAACTCAATTCCAGTGCAACGGTGCGCTCCGAGACGTCAACGCGTGACGTCACCCATTGTCCTAGCGTCAGCTGTCCGAGCCCGACCGGCATAGATCAGCTGGTTAAACCGGTTCTTCGACGGCAAACTGATAAGAAAGTTGCGAAGCGACGAGCGTATCGTATTGTGCATTATTTTTTTTCTTAATAATAATCGACCCATAGTCATTCCACTGTTGGAATATGGGTCTCCTCTCATATTGAGAGGGTTGAAGGAGCTTTGAAATAAGCGTAGTAATATTAAAGGTCGTTTAACGCGATTTAAAAACTATATAGATCAGATTCAAGGCCAAGAGAGTATCTCTGACTTAGATGTACGGAAGATTGAAATGAAATTATCTAGGACCGAATGTTTACAAAAGGAATTCGACGAGTTGCAGGTTCAATTCGAGTCGTTACAAGTTTTCTCTATAGAGACTGAGTTAACTTTGTGTGAGGCTATTGAACAGGATTTCGATCATTACATTTCCCTTGCTAAGACTATATTAGCTAATAATTCTTCACCTAGACACAACGAGTCTGCCTATTCTAATGCAACTGAACATATTTCATGTTGTGGTGAAGAACAAGCGTTTATGGGTTTTAAATTACCCGTTATTAAAATATCTAATTTTAATGGCACATACTATAAATGGCTCGAGTTTAAGGAAACCTTTAATTCATTAATTCATAGCAATAATAAAATAAAAAATATTTACAAGTTCCATTATCTTAATTCCTACTTAGAAGGTGAAACTGCCCGTGTTGTTTGTAATTTAGAAGTAACCGATAAAAATTATATTGAAGCATGGAAACTCTTATGCGAACGTTATGATAATAAGCGGCAGCTAATAAACAACCATTTAAAATCGTTATTCAACTTTGAAGGTATGCGAGAAACCGATAAGACACTTCGTTTTATTATAGATCATGTTACTAAAAACTTACGGGCTCTCGGCACACTGGGTTTACCCACCGATAAATGGGATGTTTTAATTATTTAAATGATTACAACTAAGTTAGACAACAGTACACTATTTAAATGGGAAGAACAAAAGAATTTATTGTCAGAAATTCTTACCCTTAATGAATTTTTTACTTTTTTAAGAAATCGAGCGGATGTTTTAGAGACCGTTAGCCGTAACAAGCAAGAAAGAACTAATAATAATAAGCATGCTGTTCCTAGTAATAGTAATTCAACTAAAATTCAAAATAAAACTTTTATGTCTACGTCTAATAATGTTTCTGTGACAAAACGCAACTTCGAGTGCCTTGTTTGTAAGGAAAATCACCGCCTTTTTGAATGTTCCACCTTCAGAGCTATGTCACCAGAAGATAAACAACAAACGGTGGCATCATTACACTTATGTGTCAATTGTTTACGACCTGGTCACGAAGTTAACAAGTGCACTCTGCTGGGGCACTGCCGTGCTTGCAAGGCACGTCATAACACCCTATTGCATGTTGCCCGCCAACCTGAACCTCAACAGTCTCCCATCGTCATGTCTGCTCTTTCTCAATCTTCTCAAGTTCTGTTGTGTACAGCTAGTGTTTTTGTGACAAATCCTACTACTAATGTAACTACTAAGGTGCGCGCTTTACTTGATAGCGGAAGCCAGTGCTCCTTTATTACAGAGTCCCTACAACAACGACTCAATCTATCTACAGAACCATCCAATGTTGACATATTTACAATTGGTAATAATCAACTTAAACTAAATACAAAGCGGTCTAATATACGTCTACAATCTATTGATAATTCATTTAGTGTTATAATGTATTGCCTAGTGCTGCCGCACATATCAGAAAATATACCTAAGTTAACTATTGATTTGAAAGATATCGATTTATCTAATTTTAAGCTAGCAGATCCTAACTTCTACGAGTCAGCTCCTATTGATATGCTAATTGGTGCTGATCTATTTTGGGACATCATAGGCTCCCAACAGCATTCCCTACCTAATTACGGGCCTATTCTGCGCAGTTCTAAGCTTGGCTGGCTTGTGGGAGGCTCTGTTTTATTGCCACTACTTCCTAAATCACCAAAGGGAACTATACGTACTTGTCATGCTTACTTAAAAGAAGATGATCATGAATTCCCGAACCTAGAGCACCAGGTTTCTCAGTTTTGGCAATTAGAAAGTTTTCCACAAGCTACACCACGCACAAAGGAAGAAAAACTTTGTGAAGCACATTTTCTCAACACTACTACTCGATTACAAAATGGCCGTTTTTGTGTAGGACTACCCCTTCGAGACAACCGAGAGTGCTTAGGTAATTCATATAACTTAGCCAAAAAAAGGTTTTTTAATCTAGAACCGCGTTTTAAAAAACAAACCGATCTGTAGTGTTTGCAATCTAGTAAACATGATGTTGTCTCGGGCACATGGGTGGTGGGGGCAGTCGCGTAGTAGCCACTGGCGAGAGCGGACGGCACTTGCGCACTGGTGTCATAACGAGCCAATTACCCTACGTGTGGGACAAGGAGTACTACATGTGGCGACGAGGTAAAAGGTTAGTAGTAAATAATATATATCCTAAAAAAAAAAAAAGAGGAGAAATGGAATAAATATGTAGGTATGTGAATAATCGAATGGTCTATGTACCAGTAAATACATTAAAAGATTATATTTAAACGAAACAAAATCGGTACACTTAACTTATCAAACAACACCTAATATCTTGTTTTATTTATCACCGCACTTTGTAGGTCTTTTGCAATGTTCCCCATGAATCATCACGTCGCGGCATTGCAATGCGATAGGCATCGCATTGGATTAGAGTAAATAATTCATTAGATTTTTTAAACTATCCGTAAAATAAAGTTTAAATTACTCATTAAGTATTATTTATTTGATGCAAAGACCTTAGTAATTAACGGTTAATGGATTAAAATAACGACAAAAACGGATTACAATTTCACAAATTAGCTATAAGGGTGCTGTTAATTCTTGATCTAGTTAGCATGATTTCTTGTACCATAATGTCATGACGACATACTTACCTACTTAAAGCATTGCTTATGGTTATGTAGGTAGTACGAACCTACATGAAAATGTAAATCGTACGTGACGTGTGTATGTTAGGTAGTACAAACCTACATGAAATTGTAAATTGTACGTGATTGTGTGTGATAGGTACTACGAACCTACATGAAAATGTAAATCGTGCGTGATTGTGTGTGTTACGTAGTACGAACCCACATGAAAATGTAAATCGTGCGTGATTGTGTGTATTAGGTAGTACAAACCTACATGAAATGGTAAATTGTATGTGATTGCTAAATAGTATACTGTAGCTACCAATACTAACTTCGGTTCCAGGTCACCCCAATACCTACTCTGAAAATGACAAACTCATTACCAGCTCCTGAAAAGCTGGATCTCGAAGGAGATAACGCTACAGTTTCTTTAAGATGGGAGCAATGGAAAAGATCGTTTAATATCTATTTGGAAGCATCAGGGATTACAGATGAGGGGAAAAAAGAGCAACATTACTCCTTCTAGGAGGACCAGGGCTTCAAGAAATTGTTTACAACTTACCCGGTGCTTATGAAGAAAATTCCGCAAATGAATCACAAGTGTTTAACACAGTTATTGAAAAGTTGGATGATTATTTTCTTCCGAAGCAGAATAAAATTTACGAACGACATTTATTCCGACAAATCAAACAGGATGAAGACGAAAAATTTGTTGTGAAATTGAGGAACCAAGCTAGAAAATGTAAATTCACTAACCCCGATGAGCATGTAATTGATCAGATTGTGGAAAAATGTTTTTCGTCAGAGCTACGGAAAAAATATTAACATTAGGAGACACTGTTACATTGGACAAAATTATAACTGAAGCAAATACCTTAGAATTAGTGACTCATCAACTGGAAGAATATGGTCAGAAAAAAAAAGTCAAATGATGTTAATACAATTAGAAGTCACAAAAGAATTTATAACACGGAAAAATATTACATTAAAAACAATGAGAATAGTAAAATGGGAGAATCGACAAGTAAACCTGGACCGAGTAACTGTAGTAGATGCGGATACAATACGCACACAGCGTCAAACAAGGAATGACCTGCAAAAAGGAAAAATTGTCATGCCTGTGGCAAATCCGGGCATTTTAGTGCATTGTGTAGAACAAGACCCCAAAAGCGTAAACTGGAAAACAAACAAAATGGTGAACCTAAAACAAAAAAGAAACGGAATGACGTAAACTCAATAAACTTTGTAAATGACTCTTCTGATGAGGACCATTATGTTTTTAACATGAACGACGACGACGAAGCTACCATCGAATGTGAAATGGGTGGAATCAAACTGAATTTGCTTATAGATTCTGGATGTAAACTAAACTTAATTACTGAAAAGCATGGGAAAATTTAAAAAAGAGAAAAGTTCTATGTACTAATCAAATTAAGGGATCAAACAAAAACTTATATTCATATGGGAGTAAATTACCTTTGAATGTTAAAGGGTCTTTCGAAACTGACATCAAAGTGAATAAGAAATCCGACCACACTACAGTTTACGTTATTAAAGAGGGATCAAGAGATTTACTGGGAAAAGACACTGCTCTTCGCTTAGGAGTCCTTAAGATAGGTATTGGAATAAACGAAATCACGCAATCCCCTAAGCCTTTCCCAAAATTCAAGGATGTACTGGTTGAGATTCCAGTTGATGAAGAATGCAAGCCTGTATCACAACCGTACCGGAGAATTCCAATTCCTATTGAAAATAAGGTTGAACGCAAAATAAAAGAGCTCCTGGACAGCGATATTATTGAGGAGGTACACGGACCTTCTCGGTGGATTTCACCTGGAGTACCTATTCTAAAGGACAACAACGACATACGGCTATGCATTGATATGAGGCGAGCAAATTCCGCAATTATGAGGGAAAATCATCCATTACCCTGTATGGATAATTTCTTGCCAAAAATTAAAAAAGCACAATACTTTTCGAAGCTTGACATAAAAAACGCTTTCCATCAAGTGGAGATCCACCCTAATTCAAGACATTTGACGATATTTATAACTTCAAAAGGCTTGTATAGATACAAACGACTTATGTTTGGTATAACGTGTGCGCCGGAATTATTTCAAAAAATAGTTGAAAAGATGTTGACGGGACTAGATGGTGTAATCAATTTTATTGATGATATCTTGGTGTACGGAGAAGACGAGAATCAACAGGATAAACGGCTATCCAAAGTTTTGGATGTTTTAAAAGATAATAATGTCTTGTTGAATGAAAGCAAGTGTATATACAATGTGCAAAGGATCAGTTTTCTCGGACACGAACTAACACGGGATGGAGTGAAACCGCTTAAAAATATATGACCAGTATCGCTGAATTTAGAACACCTAAGACAGTGGAGGAACTTCAAAGTTTTCTAGGGTTAGTAAACTACATTAATAAATGGCTGCCAAACCTATCGACAATGACGGAACCTTTAAAAAAATTATTGAGAAATAAATCTGGAAAAAAAGCAAACATAGAAGATTTATGGAAACATGAACAAGGTCGAGCATTTGAGAACCTGAAGCAAGCTCTCAATAACTTGCCAACATTGGGATATTACGATGTTAATGACGAAACACAGGTTATTGCTGATGCAAGTCCTGTAGGGTTGTGAGCTGTGTTAATACAAAATGATAGCAGAGGGTCTAGAATTATAGCATATGGTAATCGCACTTTAAATGAACTGGAACGGAAATATAGCCAAACAGAGAAAGAGGCACTTGCTCTGGTTTGGGCCGTAGAGCACTTTAAGATATTTCTGTTTGGAAAAACATTTGATCTAATTACGGATCATAAGCCACTAGAGTTTTTATTTGGACAGAAGTCGAAACCATGTGCACGCGTTGAACGTTGGGTTCTACGCCTACAAGCTTTTCGATACAATATTAAATACAGACCTGGTAAAGTCAATATAGCCGATCCTTTGTCAAGACTTTGTGAATATCACAATGTCCCACCCGGAAACATTGAGGATTATGTACAGCGGATAGTGGAACAGTCTAGGCCTTGTGCTATTCCCATGGAAATCCTATTAGAATGCTCTGGACGAGATCAAGAAATTAAAAACGTAAAAAGAGGAATGTATAATAAAAACTGGGATGATTCGGTAAAAGGATATAAAATATTTGAAAATGAGCCTTGTTTTTACGATAAAATATTACTGAAAGGCAACAAAATTGTAATACCAAAGGAACTTCGAAAAATGGTGTTAGATGTTGCACACGAAGGTCACCCGGGGATAGTATCGATGAAAAGCAGACTGAGATCAAAAGTTTGGTGGCCAAGAATAGACAAGGACGGTGAATTAAGAGTGAAAGCGTGTAAAGGATGCACCCTTGTTGGGTTACCAAGTCACCTATGAAACGACGCGAGCTCCCCACTGCCCCATGGATTGATGTTGCAATAGATCTATTAGGTCCACTGCCAAGCAACGACTACTTGCTGATAGTTATTGATTACTACAGTAGGTACAAAGAGATAAGATTTACTAAAACAATCACTAGTTTGCAAATAATTAAACTACTAAAAGAAATATTCAGTCGTCTCGGATATCCCTCATCAATTACAGCAGATAATGGTCGGCAGTTTGTTAGCGACGAATTCAAGGATTATTGCCGACAGTGCAATATAAAATTATTCAACACAATACCTTACTGGCCTCAGCAAAATGGTGAGGTAGAGAGACAAAATAGAGATATATTAAAAGGATTAAAAATAAGTCACCTACAAAAAGAAGATTTAAAGGAGAGTGTGTGGGAGTATTTAATGATGTACAACTCAACCCCACATTCTGTGACAGGAAAAACACCTACAGAACTTTTCTTCAGTAGACAAAATAGGGATAAGATACTTTCTTTACTTGACAACAATAATAAGATTAATGATTCTGAAGTAAGAGACAAAGATAAAATGGAGAAGGAGAAAGGAAAAGAGTATGGAGACAGAAAACGGCATGCCGAGGACCCATCACTTTTAGAAGGGGATAAAGTATATGTTAAAGATATGGAGAAAGGAAATAAGCTATCAACTACCTTTAAACCGACACCACATGTTGTAGAACATTCGGACGGTGGAGATGTAGTTGTGAGGAATGAGGAAACGGGACAAAAACTTAGACGGAACGTAATCCACCTGAAGAGAGTAGAAGGTGAATGGAAAGTTCAGGATGAAGGCCAAAGTAGTGAATCAAGTGAAAATGATTAAGAAATTTATTGTGTAACGTTGTACTTGTTGGGGTGACTATGTTGTAACCTAATTATTATTGATTAATAAATTTATAATAAGGAAGGGATGTAGTGTTTGCAATCTAGTAAACACGATGTTGTCTCGGGCACACGGGTGGTGGGGGCAGTCGCGTAGTAGCCACTGGCAAGAGCGGACGTCACTTGCGCACTGGTGTCATAACGAGCCAATTACCCTACGTGTGGGACAGGGAGTACTACACGATCTAAAGGCAGCCTACAAAGAATTTATTCGTGAATATGCTACTCTTGGTCACCTATCTGAGGCACCTATACAGAGACCTATATACTCCTACTTTCTACCACATCATCCTGTCATTAAAGAAAAAAGTGAGTCCACTAAGCTGCGTGTTGTTTTTGATGCGTCGGCTCGCACTACTTCCGGTATATCAATTAATGATCTCCAAATGGTTGGCCCCACTGTACAAGATTCTTTATTTAATATTCTTTTGCGGTTTCGTCTTTACAAATACATAATTTCAGGGGACATAGAAAAGATGTACCGCCAAGTGCTCATGAGACAAAAGGATCGTGACTTACAGCTCATATTGTGGCGCGACGACGAAAATGAGCCTCTCCGTACCCTACGTCTCAATACAGTTACCTACGGATTTTCTTCCTCGAGTTTTCTTACTACCAGATGCATTTGGCAGCTGGGTGAAGAATGTTTAGACCCAAAAATTAAAACTATTATACAAAATGATATATATTGCGATGACATTTTGTCAGGATGTGACTCTCCACAAGAATTACAACATATTCAACGTTCTGTATCTGAGGAGTTAGCTAAAGGATGTTTCCATTTGCGAAAATATAGGTCAAACTTGTCCAATTTATGTTTAAATTCTGATCATAACGATAATGATAGTCTAATCATCAGTAACGCAACTAGCACCCTAGGTATCGGTTGGTGCCCTACTTCTGATGAACTACATTTCCCTATACAATTACCTACACACACCAAAAGATCTATTCTTTCCGCTATTAGTAAAATCTTTGATCCACTAGGCCTACTGTCGCTAAATACAATTAAATATAAAATTATTCTACAACAGTTATGGGTTCTCAAATTAGACTGGGATGAACCAGTACCTGATAACATTCATAAACTCTTTCAATCGTTTCATAACCATATGCTCATTATATCACAACTAAAAATATCTAGATTGACCCTATTTTACGATAGTGCGTTCATTGAGATGCATTGTTTTTGTGATGCTTCACAACTGGCTTACGGAACGTGCATCTATTTAAGGTCCATTGATACGAATGGAAAGAGTAAAGTCGACCTATTATGCGCAAAGGCACGCGTAGCTCCTGTAAAGGCCACAACAATACCTCGTCTGGAGCTGTGCGCTGCCGTACTAGGTGCGCAATTAAGCTCAGCAGTAACGAAGGCTTTACGCCGCCCTATCAATCGGCACGTATATTGGTCTGATTCAAGAGTAGTTTTGGGTTGGATAAATACTCCCAACAAAACAAAAACCTTCGTTGCCAATCGTATTGCGGCTATCTGTGAGCTTTCGGTTTCGTCGTCATGGCGGTATGTACCCACGGCTGTGAATCCCGCGGATCTTGCATCGCGAGGTGTAAATCTAGACGACACGACCGCTGTGCAATCAGACCTCTGGTGGCATGGACCTCAGTTTCTTTCAAATTCAGAATCGTCATGGCCTTCAAAGGTCTCGCCAAGTGAAATTTTTCTCCCTGAACAAAAAACGGCCTCCGTTTTGGCGGTGGAGCTCGTGCCTACGTCACAATTTGATTTTAACAAATTTTCAAAATTGGACAAACTTCAAAGAGTTTATGCTTTGGTTTATAGATTCATAAACAATTGTCGTAATACTAATAAAATACAAGGTCCCATATTAGCTGAAGAGCTATCTCACGTATTACATGTTCTCGCTAAAATCGCGCAAAGAGAATCCTTTGCTGATGAACTAAGCCGTCTAAAAAACAAAAGGGCTGTATCAACGAAGGCTACATTACTTAGTCTAAACCCATTTATAGATTCTGACGGACTGCTGCGAGTGGGAGGTCGGATACCTGATTCGAAATATCAGTACGATAAAAAACACCCCATTTTACTAAAATCAGACCACACATTAACCAAACTAATATTTCAGGCCGAACACGAACGCCTTTTACATGCTGGACCCCAACAGCTCCTCGCTTCGTTTCGAGACCGTTACTGGCCAATCGGTGGTCGTCAATTGGCTCGGAGGGTAGCCCGTAGCTGTCTGACATGTAGAAGGCTTGCCGGCCAATCATTACATAACATAATGGGTAATCTGCCTAATGATCGAATAGAAGCTGATTTCCCATTCACTACCGTTGCGACTGACTTTGCTGGGCCATTCCTCATTACGGATCGTAAGGGTAGAGGATGCAAAATATCAAAATGCTATCTATGCATTTTTATCTGTTTCAGATACAAATGCATCCACCTAGAAGCTGTTAGCGAACTTTCTAAGGATGCATTCATACTTACTTTAAAAAGATTCATTGCTAGACGAGGTATACCTAGGGTTATTTATAGCGATAATGGCCGAAATTTTGTTGCCTCTGCGAGGGAAATTACAACCTTCCTTCAGGAACAACACGACTCGATTTAGAATAGAGAGAGAGAGAGAGAGAGATTGTGTGTGGGTAGTCACATCAAATACATGCAAAGTTAGTGTGCTCCGTATTTTATTCATTTAAAAATTAAATTAGTCAGTTTATTTATTCAAATTTAATGCTCTAATCGACTACTTAACCCAATTACACACACTGCCCATAAAATTTCCTCTCAAGTAACTCCTAAATAAGTGATTTACCTGCATTAGCAATGGATACCAAATTGGCTGACAGCTTGGATGACTTGCAGTGATTGTTTTCTTCAAGGATGGCAGACTACGAGGATAAATTGCAAAAGTATACTGCTGGTACAAATGTTGCACACCCAGATATTGCATCATTGTCCCGTGAGTTTACAGATTTTAAATACTTTATGTGGCAAACAATATCTAAACTCAAAACCCAAATCGAAATTCTTGCACATGGGTTTGACAGGCATGAAACTACGATGAGAAGTAAAGTCCTGTTATTGCATGGTGTGCCCGTGAAACAACATGAAAATGTACCCGAGGTTGTACTTGGCATAATATGCAACCAATTAAAAGTGACTGAAGTTGACTTACAACATTTACATGTCTGCCATCGTCTTGGCTCTCCCAAGGGTAAAATTCGACCAATACTAGTCCGGTTCTTTGATGTAGAACATCGTCATACTGTCTGGGACAATAAAACCTCACTCAAGGGCTCGGGTATTACTATATCTGAGTTCCTCACACAAACAAGACACAAAGTTTTTGTCACTGCACGGAAACACTTTGGAGTCAAACGCTCCTGGACTGTCGAAGGCAAGATAGTGGTACTCCTTCCAGACAAAACTAGGAGAAAACTTGAAACCATGGCAGAACTTCAGACACTAATCTCCCAGTATCCGTCTGGCTTAACTGATGTCCATAGTAATTCCGGTCAAAGCGAAGAGCAAATATCACCAAAATGTACCACATCCAAGACCGCAAATGTTCCGAAAAGGACCCGGCGCCGTTACCAGAATGTTTGTTTTTTTTTTTTTTAAACAATAACAATACGACACCTCAACACGGTCGCTTTATACTATATGCAAGTGTCGGTACCGCAACTTTTTCTTTTTTTGTTTGTTACGTACTCCTTTTCTACACTTTAAGTTACCTTCTCTATTTTTGTATAATTTCGTACCGTAGCTACATATTCAATATGTGTGAGAGCTGTCAATCATTGTCAGTGATAACAACATTGCTACAGCTAATGTCATGTTACTTGCGTTTGGAAACACGGTACTTATGTTGGTTACTATGTGTTAAAAGTGGTTTCTGGTAGGATTTGAGGAATGACGACATAATTCACTATTTCACTAATATTAATTTCATTGGTTAAAACTGTGG